>JAWPHD010014516.1:0-60761 GCA_037043455.1 Cyrtodaria siliqua
GTCTCGTTGTCCAAATCCATGGGATTGTCAGTGTTCCGAAGCTGATAACCTTGAACCCCTTCGATATGGTCCCTGCAACAAATGTAGTAAACGGATGCTTGAAATGACAGGAGAAAGTAATAAAAGTACAACAAAAAATGAAACAAAAGAAAGTACCGAGAGTACATTATCGCCTATTCAATCCTCAATAACTATGGACGCTGGTTCAGACAGTAATGCATGTGAAACATGATCTCTGTCAGAGGAAAGTGAATCTACACAGAGCATAAGAGCTGTTACTACACGGTCCCTAAACTCATGTGACAGTACAGCTGTTAATCAATGGACCTCCACTCAGGATATTGTTCAACTGCAAAACTTAAGATCCCGACCTGAAATTGATAAAGAATGCCCCAAATGCAAAGACAAGACAGCTACATTCGGAAGTTGTATCATTAAGCCCCGCGGTGCGGTACTATTGGAGCATTTGCAATTTCCTTACCATGATGAACGGCTGCATATATCCTTACTTTTATCGGAAAAATGGCACTGGATCGCACCTCCAATTCATTGTCCCAAGGTCTCTGAAGTCTGACATATTATATCAGATGCATGATTCCGCCCTATCTGGGCATTTGGGTAGAAAGAAAACATTAGAGAAAACCCTCCAGCGCTTTTATTGGTTCTGTATCAGAGAAGACGTAAATATGTGAATACTGAAATGTGTTACATATGCATCCATTAAGAAACTCATTCGTCAACCTCGAGCACCACTTGGAAATATGCAAGTTGGTGCACCCCTTGACAGACTGGCTACTGATTTTCTAGGTCCGTTACCTTTAACTCCACGTGGAAAGCGCTACATACTCCTTGTCACTGACCATTTTACCAAATGGGTTGAAATCCTGCCCGTTCCCAATCAATATGCTGGAAAATGCGCGAGTAAAATTGTGAACGAGGTCATAAGTCGATTGGGATGTCCACTTACCATCCACTCCGATCAAGGTCGCACGTATGAAAGGTCCATTTTCACACAACTTTGTCTCATGTTAGAGAAAACGCGAACATCTACGAGAAACCCAAGGTGTAATGCCGAAAGATTCAATCGTACTCTTTAACGAATGGTCAAGTCATAATTACGCGGCGAGCAAGAAGACTGGGATTTACACTTAGGTTGTCAGGCTGCTGCTTATAGCGCTACCCCCATGAATCTAACGGTATCACCCCTAATTTACTGATGCTTGGTTGTGAGGTTCGATTACCTGCATAATTAATTTATAGTGGACAAAGCAACCATCCCACCGAAATAACTAGTTATGGCGATTATGTAGATACCCTTAGGGCTAAAATGCAGCATGCGCACGAAGTTGCACGTAAGCACCTTGCAGTCAGTGCTCACAGGCAGGAAGACCTGTATGACGCCAAACTATCGGTCTTCCGTTATACAATGGTCGATCTTGTGCGGGTGGAAAACCATAACTTCAGACCGGAGCAATCCCGAAAACTGCAACCGGCTTACCAAGAGCCCTGCATTATAATTACAAAATACAATGACCCGACTTACAAGGTTCAAATTGATAAAGCGTCCGAGAGAGTTCTCCATCACAATAAGATGAAGCCTTACGTGGCGGACACTGTACCATGATGGATACGGAAAATTCAAGTCTAAAATTAGTTCAGTTGATAATAATAACTCCGTCTACAGTCGTCACAAACCTTCATTTTCTATATCTTCAGGAGAATGTCTCAGATACAAGTCAAGTCCTACGTGACGGGGACGGGTAGATTCCAGGGAGTACGTGGCGCTCTAAAGATTCCTGGTCAGTAGACCTGAAGGTGCAGATACTTCAGTAAAATGGGGCCCTGGGAAGTTCCACGGGGTCTTTGTATATGTGTGTTTCTCCGCCACATAGGCCGTGGACATAAGTGGGCAGATGAGGCATCTGTAGGCCCTTCCTCTAAGACGGCATCAAGGTGGCCGAGTTGAAACGTAAAGGCGTGTGAGTATGTACGGAGGAAATACTAATGCTGTCGTCCCATCCAAAGATGTTGGTCGAAGGTCAGGACTATGTCCAACTGTCAGTTGCAGAGTCAGAGCAAGAATGGCGTCTGCGGGCCAAGGACATTGCTCATTCTAGACCGGTCTTCGCCACGCCTCTACCCATGGTGTCACCACCCACGGTCACGAGGGACAAAAAGGTGCTGGACATACTGCTGGGTCAGTATGACCCCAACGAGACCATTTCACCCAGGTTAAGGACTCCATTACCTTATCTTTAAGGCTCTCTTTATAGTTATGCCAGCCTGGATGAGGATGAGGTGCCTTTGACGCAAATAGCCCCTACGTTACAATACCTCAATCCAAGGCCCGTGAGAATACATACGCATGCTATGTCATCATCTGCCACCGTTACTTCGTCCACCGTCGCTGCCAACACTGCCCTGCCACCACCGCCCCTGCCACCCCCACCATTGCCACCAACAGCACTGCAACCCCTGTGAGTGCCATCCAGCCAGAACAGAACAACCTTGTCGCGAAGGCTATCCAGGAGATGAGCTTCAACATCTGCTCATCCCTGGATAAGCAGACTCAGCCATTTGCCATGCTGAGGGCGGCCATGGAATCCTTCATGCGACGAATAGACAACCGCGACCTTGAGGACAAGGAAAACGCAGAAACTGCCAACAAAAGGCGCAGAACCCGTTCTCCTGCCAGACGACCGGGCCATGATAGGAGGCACCATGACACGGTGGAAAGCATTGTAGTGGTTCCCAAAAAGAACAAGAGCGTAGAGTTATCGTTCGTGCCTTCCCCACACAACGTCACGTTTCAGCCCATAGGAAAAAACCGGGATTTTACAACGGCCGTTGTGCAAAGATTTAATGTGCCTTATCGTTAACAACTGTCCAAAATACCAGGAGATCCCACTGTAACAATTCTTTGACTTCAAAAACATATGCTGTTTGATGCTGTGAAAATATGTTTTAGTGCATAAATATGCTGTATAATGAGGTGTGTTTATATGTTTTTACCAATGACGGTATTCTGTCAATGAAACTTTGCGTGATTTGACGGGATATTAAAAATATTTAAACGGTGTGGCAGTTCAATGTACTACCTTCTACCATAAAAACGGACATATTTGAACGTTTATTGTCATTTATCGAGTCTAGATGATGTGTGGAGGGAAATAATTTGTGAGTTGCCGACGGGATTCGGAAAGCGAATGTTTTGTTTTACCGCCAATTTTCCACGAAGAGCAAGAGGTATTTGTCATTCTGAAATTTGAAAACAACATGTGTCAAACCTGACACTCCATTTAATTTTAATGTTTTATATATAATTGAATGTGTGTCCTTTGGAGATTGTTTCCGTACCCACCTTAGCCTACCCCCAATCCTCAGGATTTTTTGTCTTCAAAATACCGCCCCCCAACATGTCTGACACTCTTATATAAAATGTAATGTGTGTCCTTTGGAGATTGTATCCGTACCCCACCTTAACCTACTCCAACCCCCAGGATTGTTTGTCTTCAAAATACCCCCCCCCCCCCCCCATCCACATCCCGTCACACACCCAGGGAAAACTGTTTCTTTTACCATACTCCCCACTGGTAAATATACAAATAATATCCTCCGTAGATTTTTTTAAGGAATAAGTTTCTGCGGTTTGGGGAGGCGGATATTCCAGTAGGGGTGGGGTCCCCCCCCCCCCCCCTCCCAGGGAAAACTGTTTCTTTTACCAGAATCCCAACAGGAAAATCCACCAATAATACCCTTCGTAGATTTTTTTCTCAAAAATAAGGAATAAGTTTCTGCGTTGTGAGGAGGCGGATATTCCAGTTGGGGTGGGGTGGTCATTATGATAATATTGCTTTAATAGTGGTGTCTCCTGCATTATTGGGATCACTTGTTTTCTTAAACACACCTCTTGGAAATCCCTTCCTTAGCCCAAGTCTATCACTCCCCACCCTCTCTGAAAACTGGCTATAACACCCTCCTAGATTTTTTTTAATGGTCTGGAAATATTTTGAAAATCTACTTGCCCTGCCCAAAATGTCACTTGCTCCAATTTCAAAAGACACTTGCCCCAAAATTAAGCTATGTGAACATGCCTTATTTTTTACGAGACCGCGCGCTAAGTTGAATACATTTCTGTTAGTTTTTTGTCATAAATATTTAGATGATTTCACTGAAAAATTAATGCCTTAAATTAGGAAGGATCAGAGCTGTAGGTTGTTTACATTAATGTTCTGATGCACATATCAGTGTTTTCCTCTACCGGTGGGAGAGCGGGAGGAGGGTGTCGACGGGGATACCCCGAGAATAAGACATCATTGATGAACATGGTATGTAGTTTTTTCATCTGTTATTTATCTTTTTGAGAAATTATCGAAATTAGCCAAGGTCGAAGCAGATCTTGGTTACAATGGCAAACAATGGCAAACATGCTTCAAAACAGTAACACGCCATTCCATAATTGATATCGCATTCATTTTTTGTCTCGGCTTTTCGATGAAAAAAAGAAATAGGTGTTGCTTTTCCGGCGGCGGCGGCGGCGGCGGCGGCGGCGGCGGCGTAGAACATTCAAGTTTTGCCTTTAGGTCATTTTCTCACAAACTGTATGCAGTAGACCTTTCAAACTGTGCTTATAGTTGTATCTTGGGTGGTACATCGCAACGTGACAAGGCAAATGTGGAAGTGACCTTGACCCTCCAAGCAAAGGGCAGATAACTTAATAATTGTTAGGTTCAACTTTTGCGTTTAGGTCACTTTTTCACAAACTGTATGCACTAGACCTTTCAAAATTTGCTTATAGTTGTATCTTGGGTGGTACATCGCAACCTGAGAAAGCAAATGTGGAAGTGACCTTGATCCTCCAAGCAAAGAGCAGATAACTTAATAATATTTAGGTTCATCTTTTGTGTTTAGGTCACTTTTTCACAAACTGTATGCACTAGACCATTCAAACTTTGCTTATAGTTGTATCTTGGGTGGTACATCGCAACGTGACAAGGCAAATGTGGAAGTGACATTGACCCTCCAAGAAAAGGTCAGATAACCTTATAATTTTTACCTTCAACTTTGGCGCTTAGGTCACTTTTTCACAAACTGTATGCACTAAGACCTTTCAAACTTTGCTTATAGTTGTATCTTGAGTGGTACATTGCAACGTGATAAAGCAAGTCATCATCCAAGCAAAGGACAGATAACTTTAATTGTTACAGTTATATCACTTTCTCATGAACTATAATATGCACGAGATGTTTTAAACCTACTTTATAGCTTAATCTTTGCAAGAAAACATATTCTATTATGACATAGTTGTGTCTTTGGATGTATGGATTTCATCTATGACCTTGACCTACTTTTTGGAGCTGATGCTTTTTAGCTCTACTTGCCAAGGGCCTCGATCTGTACCAAACTTTAACAGTTTATTAATATCACTGAAAGCTCGTACAAGTTCAAAAACCAGCCAGATTGGACCAGTAACAGTGGAATTATGGCCCTTGATTTAGTTAAAAATGCTATATTTTGCCTCGTTAATACGTTAGGGATTTCATTTTTCATCTGATCTTTACCGAACGGGCTTTCATTTTTCATCTGATCTTTAATTACTTCTTCTCATTTTTTTTGGTTGTTTACGCCATGTTAGCAGGAAGCATTGCTATGATTTCTGGTTGTGTTTATTGCGTTTTTTTTACGGTTTGTTGATTTTTGATGGAGTTGCGGCCCCTTGACATTTTTACTTTTCAATTTCCTGTCGGCGCTACACCTCCTAAACGCCTTGTTGGATTTCGACGAAACTTGGCAGGAAGCATCAGTAACATGTCTAGTTGTGCATGTTGCGCTTTTGTTCTAGTTCGCTGATTTATGACGGAGTTATGGAACTTTGACATGTTTACTCTTGTCGACGCTACTCCTCCTAAACGGCTTGTTGGATTTCTACAAAATTTGGCAGGAAGCCTCAGTATGAAGTCTAGTTGTGCAAAGCATGGTATATCAATGAAATCTTGGACAAGTTCGAAAACCAGCTAGATCTTGTTAGTAACGACAGGTTATGGACCTTGATTTGTTGAAAAATGCCGGACTAGACACAGCAGACTTATTGCACATGAGACATGTGAATCCACGGATTTCTTGTTTTATAACAAATATGGCATTTTGAAATAAAAACAGATGCACGCCTATTCATTACTATATGCGTCGATAGTCTCTTTGCTCAGCACAAACAAACAAAATAAAAAATAGGCGTGTTTCCTATTGCATGCTCTAAAAAATAGGGTCGGTTGGGAGGCATTTTTTTTTTATTTTTTTTTTTTTTGGAGCAAGATATTGTGAGATTCTACATGTATTTATCTCATAACACCATAAAAGTTGATGATACAGCTGAAAGTTGCTCTGTGATATCAGTTTACCTCGATATATTGTGATAAATGTTCAGAACAAATATATATATTTTTTTTTTCATAAAAGGTTTTAGGGTCGGCCCCTTTACAATAGGGTCGGTCGGGCCACCGGAAACACAGGTATTTTTTTGTTTGGCCTCATCAAACAACGTCTTTAAATTGCCATAATTGTTTAATTGCCCTACTTGTTAAAAATTCGTTTGATTGCATCGACATTGTTTCACTTTACCTTTACCACATGGTAGTGAATGGGAGTGGCTTCATTGGCTTATAATTAATTGAATGTTGTTTAACGGCTCATCAACACAGTATAGGTTATTTAGAGTGATCCCTGGTTTATTCATAATCAATCAATTTACTTTGAAGCGCCGCGTCCGCGAAGCAAAAGCAAACCAGAAGTTAACCGACCTAACAATTTCGGCCCGTTTTGATTTTTTTCATGTGATTTTCGAATAATTTGATATTTTCTCATTTTATATGTTTTAATCGCGAATAAATGCATCTGAAAAAATTTACTTGAGATTTTAAATGAAATATAAATCAATATATTTTCATTACGAACCGAAATGGTGAAAATGGATGTCCCCCGAATTCGATGCGACAATTTGTTCCATTTGTCTTTTTTTAGTGCAATTTTTGAGATTTGAATGCGAGAATATCACGGAATTGCGGCCTAGAGTGATCCCTGCTATATGCCATTTTAAGCCACACAAGGATTTGTCAAAAAGTTTAAAAAATGTCAGATATAATGTCAGATACTTATAAAGTATATAGAAACAAATAATTTGCATGTTTTATTTTTTTGTTTACCGAAAAACAAAACTTGATTTGACAATTAAGGTTAATGAAAAAGATATCTATCGGGTATGTATTTTCACATAATAATTTATTTTCCGACAAAAACAATTATGAATAAAATCATTGAAATCAAATGGAATTTTATTTTTATATTTTGTCCCTCCTTCGACATCATGGATCCTGGCAATTCGTAAAACATACATGTAGAATAAATAAAACAAAGGCCTTGGTTTGTTATTATTAATATTATTATTTTTTTGGCATTAAATGTTTAGGGTCGGCCCTTAAAAATTGGGTCGGTCGGGAAACCGGAATCACACATATAAATTTATTTGACCAAAGTGATATTGATATGGGCCTTTTTCTAAAATGATCCTTGTCCTTGTTGAAAAATGGTTGTGATTCGACGTTAAACATGGCTGCCAGCAGTCATCTTTGTTTACAAGAGTTATATAGTAAAACATTGTAGCGACTACTCTAAAACTACCTGACGGATTTTTATGAAACTTGAAAGGAATGTAGCACTTGGTGTCTTATTGATCCTAGCAAAATTTAGGGTCGGTCGGAAGACCAGTAACGAACCTTTTTTTGGCCCTAGCTAAATTTCAGGACAACTGGAAATTCAAGATGGCCACCACGGCTGATAATAGATTTAAAACAAATTTGTAGCGACTACCTTCTGAAAACTAAGTGATATTGATATGGGACTTTTTCTAAAATTATCAGCATGATATGATTGTCGAAAATCGTTTTGATTCAACATTAAACATAGCTGCCAGCGGACATCTTTGTTGACATAGTTTAAAAAAAAGTTTGTAGCGACTACTTTGTTAAAATTAATATAAGTGATATTGGTATGGGACTTTTTCTAAAATGATCAGCATGACATGATGTTGATATTTGTCAAAAAAATAAATTTAGATTCAACATTAAACATGGCCGCCAGCAGACATCTTTGTTTACATAGAGTTATGTAGTAAACGTCTGTAGCGACTACTCCTCTGAAACTACATGACAATTTGTTTATGAAACTTCCCAGGAGTGTTGCTCCTGATTTATAGTTGAGTTATGTAGTAAAAGCACGTAGCGACTACTCCTCTGAAACTACTTGACGAATTTTCATGAAACTTCAAAGGAATGTTGCTCTTGATATATAATTGATCCTAGTACAATTTCAGGTTGGCCAGAAATTCAAGATGCCGCAATGGCTTAAAAAAAGATTTTTAAAAAACAAATTTGTAACGACTACTTCTGATATTGATATAGAACTTTTTCTAAAATGATCCGCATGGCATAATGTTGGTCCTTGTTGAAAATTGTTTTGATTCGACGTTAAACATGGCTGCCAGCTCAGTCATCTTTGTACACTTTACAAGAGTTGTATAGTAAAAAGTTGTAGAGACTACTCCTCTGAAACTACTTGACAGATTTTCATGGAACTTCACAGGAATACTGATCTTGCTATCAAAACCTATCAGTAGAGCTTCAAGGAATGATCAGTACCAAGCCTAGTTGCACATGTTGTTGTTGTGTTTCGCATCAAAGACTCCATCTAGCCAGTAGAGCGATACAGGCCCTCTTGGGTCTCTTGTTGTATACCTGGTTTGTGCGGTTAGGGACACATCTCTATAGTGCAAGCAAGCATACTTTTCTTTCGAGAAAAGAGATCCAGGTTCACATCCTGGTGGAGATCTTAGCGCACATACTGAGCTGTACATACATTTTTTTATATAAATGAAATATTAAACATCAGCAAATGTTGTGTTTGGCTTGCAAATATGGGAGAACAAACATTTCTAAAATAGCTATAACTTACATGTTAAATAAGTCGATGAAACTGAATTATCTCACCCAGGATCTCACATTTTGTTTGAATACATATAGGACCTAAGGTGTTGTTTTTCCGACAGAGGCAGCGGTGATGGCAGTGTCAACATTTTAGTTTTGCGTTTAGGACACTTTCCCACAAACAGTATGCACTACTAGTTAGGGGACAGTTTCCATCCAAGCCCAGTTTTAGTCATTCTCATTTAAAAACTGTTTTTAAACTGCAAATTACTTACACAATGTTATTTATTGAAAGTCGTTTAGCACTGAAGATTGTAAACAGAAGAACCAACCAAAATGTAGATAAGCGTTACAAAAATGAAAGGACTTTCTCCGAAAAGTGTGCTTACTTCCTTATATGGCGTTTGGGATGCACACGCATACTTCCGCATAATAAATTATTAAAAACATTAAATTGTTATAACGTCATATTTTTATCACACAGCGGATGTTGTTAAAATATACCGTGATAATATACTACGCCTTATATAACAGGTAATTTTCCCCATTTTGTGACAGGCGAATTCGGTAGCGACATCACCGACATTTCAGCACCAACTGATCGCGATCGACGGTCCATCTCGTGAGACGCTGTTGTCAATTAACTATGACACGGCTGGGGAAAAATGCGTGTAACTACCTACACGCGGTGTATAAAATGTAGGACTCGACTCACTAGTATTTTTTGTGTGGCAACACGTGACCGAAAGTGGTGGTACATTTCCCTGGGGTACTTTAATCAGGACACGTTTATATTACACGCCTACCTACAGCGCCTGCCTAAATTAATGTTGAACAAGCTCATAGTTCCTAAGATCTAAATATGTGTACTTCATCATCCAGAAAGCTTACTACAGAAAATCGTGACCGTTGCGGTATCTTTTCACTGCGAAAAATGTCATATCCCATTAAATACCATTTACGGCAATATCTATCAAGGCACACCGCTCCAACCCACATTAATGTCAATGTTTTCCTCGCTACCCAATTCTTCCGAAAAAGTCAGGTTTCATTTTACTACGTGACACGAAATGAAGTTATATAAATCTAAAACAATAACACGGTGCCGAGGAGAAACAACGAGGGCAGAACAAATGTTTGACATGTATTTTGACAGATCAATCTGGTGACATTCAGTTTTCATTGGCCAACAGTTACACACTGCCAATTATTGGTCAATTGGAACTGACCAAGCAGGCTCTCAAACGGCCACGTTTCATCAGGGTCTTGATGTGCTTTAAATTGATCATGTCCAGATAAACGTTTGTCATTTTTAACGGGGGAGAAAGGTTAAGACGTACAATACAGACGAAATTTTGATTCGGCGCAAAGTGGAGTTTCTCTAACCTGTTGTGCACGGCGTAGTATTTTAACCAAAGAGAGGCAACTGTTTGATTTACAAAGAGTTACCCATTGTTATAGCGTAAATTGACGTCGTGAAAAATATTACAGTGACGTTACCAGGCGCATTGTTATAACGAACATACTATTTTTTCAATGAAATTGTTCGATAGACTTGCAAACATGTTTTTAATTCATACATTGTTTTACTGTATCATGACCTAGTTGAATCTATCACTCGATTAAAAACATGATGGAAATTGGGCATGCAAACAAAATGATTTCTCAGTTTTGGTCTATTTATACAAAGGTCACGTGCCACTTAGATAATTTATATAGAAACAAATGGTTTGGTGTCAAATTTCCAGGAAAATGTACCCTAATAGAAAGTAAAAATTGTCAAGATACATGTACATGTGTCTAAAAAATTAGTTATGTTTACATAAGTGTCGGAAAGTGGCCCCCGACCAGTACACCTTTAAAAACATTGTGTTTTGGGTACTGTACTGTAGTACATCGCAACATTACAATTAATAGAAAATGCAGATTTCCAAGCAAAGGGCTGATACTGTAACTTAATAGTTTTACCTTAAAGGTGCATATGTTCTCATTTCATTGCTAAAATTTCCCCAAAAAGCGGTGTTCTAATAAAGAAACTATAAAAATAAACGTCTTTGGTCAGTTACCTTCACCTGGATACCGTTAGGTTACATATATATTCTCAATTGAATATTGCATTTTCTTAAAAACGCCCCACGTCTTTTAAGAAAAATAAAAGTTACGACTTTCCGCGACTATTTCCGATCGTCCTCCCGAAATTTCCGGAGGTCACGTGGTTTGAATAATTTATGCAGATCAGAATGTTGTAAACAAAAATGGCGGAGTCATCACCCATACAAAAAGGTTGAAACGGCAATCAAAGCTCACTGAATCGGAGACGAAAAGAAGAAGGAAGAACAGGGATCGAGAACATCAGAAAACAAGAGTGTTTTTGGGATCAGAGTGGAATCAAACAATTTTGAGTATGAGACCAGTAGCCAATGCAGTAGAAAATTGTGCTATATTGACACAAATTAAAAAAAAAATACAAATAATTCACAATAATGATGTTGCAATATTAAACATATTGTAATAAACCAGTTCATGTATATACAAACTAAAAAATCATGTTTAAACATTTTATAGTTGTACTATTGAAATAAAAAACATTGCTTTTTCAGTATTGCATTTTCTATATTGACAGAGATGAAGACTTCAGAGAGTGAGACAGAGCTCATGTTATTTGTATTTTATATATGGTATATATTGATAGTCAACCACTAAACCACTTCAAACAGTCTCATTTCTTCTGACTGGAGCAAATATGAAAGTGTTGTTGTTGTTTTATTGTTTTTTTCCTCAAACTCTAAAAAGAGTATTTTCACTTTCACAGAAGAGATGGTTCAAATGTAGTATAATTGTCTCATGACTGACTATACAAAGCAGTTTGAAGGAGAAAAAAAAAAGAACATTTACCAATTTTTCTGAAAAAATACTGTGTGTTTTCCATAGAATCATTCTCATATTTTGCAGAACTTTTACATTTAGAGTCGTTTTAGTCTGATCATGTATGTCGTTATATGAATTCTCCTCTCATACTGGCACTTGATTTTAAATAGAAAATATCTGCTGCCCTTCACAGGTGCATTTTTACTGATAGCATGTATGTTTGTAATGTTCACCATCAATCTGTAATTTTAATCCTTCATCTCATCTCCTTCTGAAGTTTCTGTGCATGTGTTGACATTGACATACAACCCCATTTAATAATTCTTACAGTAATATTTGTGATTTGTATAATACTATTTCACTGTAAAAAAGGCAACATGCAGCAAGTTATTTGTATTATATTCATACAGGAAATCAGACAAACTGAAATTCACTAAAGCTGGGCGACAGATAGTGGAGAAGGGCTTCACCAATTCCTTTGTGGATCCATTCAAGTGAGTAGTTTAATGGGTCATTTATTTGTGAATACTCATAAAGATATTAGGTATAATTATATATGTATATATACACACATGTTGAAATAATGACCACTACTGATCAAAGGTCAAGGTCACAGCAGTGACCTGATACTGTCAAATGCTTTCCTTCTGAATGACATACAGTCAATTTGACTAATGACATAAGTCATTATAACTTGGTACAAATATAACTATTTAGTTATGAATCAACACCAATCATTATCAATTTGTATGTCAGCATGGAAAGGGCAAAGGAAATGAAGCACTTTTATTGTGTCACTTGCGAAGCATGGCAGACACATATATTTTATATATATGACGGTCTATTCTTTAGTGGTGGAGGCAGACCACCTACTTTTCCTGGGTAGAACCAGTACTGTACACCTCCCGCCATCCGTAAGAATCGACACAAGTCGAGATCTCAGTGGGATTCGAACCAGATATCTGGCCCTTGCTTGTATTGAAAGATGATATGTTTTGCTTTGTAAAATGACATCCATACTTGTTCAGAACGGTAATATCAAAATATAAAATTATTACAGTTTATCAATAGAGGTCACCAACACCCAGGACAATGAAGATGAAAATGATGACCCGGAATATGAGCCCAGCTTTTGTCTAACTGCTATTCTGTAAGATGTTCATACTTTTGTTGTATAATAAATTCTATAGGAATACATATATTGCAATTATAGTAATGGGCTTCATTAATCACAATTTTGGTTAGCCATAGCAGCATGATTCAGTCTATTCATATGTAGCCACGCCCATGCAACTTTAAAGGTAGAGTGTCCATGACTGGATGACCCCTGTACATGCAGCGGGAAATAGGTTTACGCTCAAGTTTGCCATGACATGATTATTTGAAAAAAGTGACTACTCTTTAAGCCACATGAATGACATTTCTCAGTAGACTGCCCATGGTTAGAGGATGACCCCTTTTTTTCGGAGTCCATAAGTTTACGGTCAGGGTCAATATGACGACTGACCGTCAAAAGGTCAAATTCAATACAATTTCAATTAAACTGTCATTTTGCCATAATTTTGAACATAACTTGGTATATGTAAACGTCTCTGAAAGATAAAAAACATATCAAAATGCTATGTTCGATTTTCTGTGGTCAGGTAAACCAGATAAAATAAAACGTAATGTGATGATAAACACTATTGAAGAAGGTGGATTAAAGATCCCACACATTAAATCACTTAGTCACTCACTTAAATTATCTTGGATACAAAATATTTTAGACCCTAACAAATTCGCACCGTGGAAAACGATTTTGAAAAAAACGGTGGGTACAAGTATGGCATTTTCATAAAGGGCTCGTAACAGTTGGTAATGAAATTAATAGCTTTTGGAAAAATGTATTCCAGTCTTGGGCGCTAATACAGGAAAATCGTGTTAATACAGTAGAAGATATTCTATCGGAACCACTCTTTCACAACCCAAATATAAAATTTAACAACAGAACGGTATTTGATAAAGACTTATGTAAACAATATATATTTTTTATTAATGACACTCTTGATGACAATTGTACGTTTTTATCTTTTTAACATTTTGCCGCAACATATGACATAAACATGAGAAATAGGGTCCTATAGAAACCACAGCGTCCGAAGATAATGGCATCGTAGGTCCGCACTTCACTGCAAACAAGGACTTGATAATATAATGAAAAGCGACAAAAAACAACAGAAAGGGTGGTGAACATTCCTTTTTTAATTTATACAGGATTAGTTATAATAATAAGATCGAAAATCCAATCAATAAAACGGTTAGTAAACTTAAAACAGATAAAAAAGTAAATTAAACATTCTACCCTCAACTTTTGAAGTCAGTAATTGAAATTCTAAATAATTCTCAAATGAAATGGCAAGCAGATTTGGAATGCGCATTGACTAGTAAAGATTGGGCAAATACGCAACCTTTCAGTATAACAGATGACTCATATCTTCCATCCTTACAATTTAAAATTAGTCATCGAATTATTTTCACAAATGCAAGATTATATAAATGTGGAATGTCTGAAAAGGAACTTTGCACATTTTGTTATAATTCAAAAGAAACATTGTTGCATTTATTTGATGAATGTATGGGGTCAGTGTTAAAATCGTGCAAGCGTTTCAATAAGAAACGAAAGACAATGCATATCGTTACAATGCATGTATCACTGTATAGAGGCACTGTTAAACAATTTAAAGTCGAAAACTCGAACGAAAGAGTAAAAATATCGCTAAACACCCAAGGGCCCGTGTCAATGTATGCAATATATTGGAAACTGGGTATATCCACAGCTACTCTACAGTGGTGCACGTTTTCAGTAATGACCCCTACGTGATTTGCGATATCATTTCTCTGTGTTTGTTGGGCTCGAATTTTAAATATTTTTTAGATTTGTATTTATAAATGTGTGTCAGTTCAGCGATATATGCATTTTAACTTACTTAAACTAACCTGAATTGGATATAATGATATGCTTATATACCATTTAGTTTATGAATGTATGTCAGCCAAGAACATATTAATAAAGTTGTTTAGTGATTTACATCAAAATTTGCAATATTTTAATATAATTAACACCAGAGTCCATTTTTCGTGCACACCATGCTCATCAGATATTGATTATATTTTGTATCTAATTGTGCTCATCTATAAGAAATATGTCTATTCTTGCAAACTAAGAAAATGTCTACCTAACTATACAATATGTTTAGAACAAGTGAAATGTTACAGAGATATGGAACTATTCTCAACATATATATACCCCTTATATAAATCTAATACAATTAAATCAAGGTGGAATGCCTTTCAAAATATGTTGTGAACGAAGTTAAATCCATTCCACATATTTAATGAAGTTATAATTTACTATAGGAGCAGGTAGACTATAATGCATCCATATATGTACGGTATATAAATGTTTGTACACTTGATATTCAAATAAAATGTTAAAAACAAAAAAGATAAACAACATATCAAACGATTTAATTATTTCGCAAACTCGGACGTCTGTTTGGGGTTATTATTATTATTTTTATTATTTTTTGTAATTATGCCTCAAATGAAACTGTATGATGAAGGCTCCGCACCCAGGGTCCCTCAGAGGATCAAAAAGTCAAATACACTAACATTTCAATTACACTGTCATTTGTCTATATTCTTGCACATAACTTGGTGTATGTCAATAGTATATGAAAGATAAACAACATATCAAACGATTTTATAATTTCTAACTCGGACGTCTGCCCAGGAGCCCTGGATGCGGGGTTGTGTGTGTGTGTGTTGTGGGGGAAGGGGGGATTTGTGGTATATTTATATATATATATTTGATAATTATGTCTCAAATGAAACATTATGATGATGGGATTACACTGTATATATTTGTTTTCTCCTACGTCATCGGTGGGGCCTGGAGGAAGGGGCATCAAATACACTAATAATTCAATTACGGTCTCATTTTTTCATACTTTTGCATATTAATTGGTATAATATTCGTCTATAAAAGAGATACACAGCATGTCAACTGATTTATTATTTAAAACTCGGACGTCTTCCCTGGGTTAGAGAGGGTGGCTGGTGGGTGTCCTCTAATGAATATTTTGATGAAGGGATTTCATTGTATATAATGTGGTGCTGGGTGTGTTTGTGGTGGGATTGGTAAGGGTAAGGGTGTGGGTGGGTTTGGGGTAGAGAGGTAAATATGTATTTTTCTTTATCAATAAAATATAATTATTTTGGGAATATCAGTATTATTTGGCCCAGGGTCACCATGGGACTCTGGGAAAGGGGTCAACATTTCAAATACACAAATAGCTCAAACGTTTTTTGATCAGTTTACAGTGTCATACATGTATACAGAAAAGCATAAATAATACTATTTCTAATCTGAGTATCAAAGAACGATCAAAACAATGTAAAATGGATACAGGGATAAAGGGAATTGACCCTTGTGAAGAAAACGTGAGTATTTTGCGATGGCGTGCCTTCGAATTCGACCTAGTTTAAAATTGAGGTTTTCCAGAAAGAAACCTGCCTTAAAGCTACATTAGCTGTAACTTTTAGCCTATAAAACTCAACACAACATCATTACGTTTACAAACATTACACAAAGTGAGAAAACTTATATTTTCACGAGTGCTTAGGACGAGTGAAAATATTTGAGTTTTCTCATTTCGAGATGAATATAAATCCTATATTCACGACAAACCAACAAATATTCTATGTATTATATACCCACAATCCGGAAACGTAATACGCCAAAACAATGACGTCACAAACGTCAACAACGTAAACAACCTCAACAGTTGCAAGACTCATTTTGAGTGAAAATATATTATGTTATATAAACAATGAAAATATAAGGTTTTATTTTTATCATAAAATCCACTATTTCACTGGAAAATATATCATAAATATATTTTTTAAAATTAACTAATTTATTACTACTTATTTATTATGGTCTGTGCTTATGTATATGTGTCCATGTATACATTGCACTGAATAAAAATCAGAAAGTTATTTTCTTATGTTCATTATATTATGCTTTACTTAGTCGTTTTAATAAGACAAAATACAGGCATTAGTACTTACCACGTGCATAAAGTTAATCAACTTTTAATCTAAACTGGCTTGATATTGTCTATGAGGATATGTTATTTGATGTTAAACAAGTAAGTATTAAATTGGTTTTCTTTTGACACATCTGCTATGCGTCATTAAAACATGTTTCAGTGATACAGCTCTTTAACAATGAACTGTGGCAAAGGCTGTGCAGAGTCAAATCAAGGTTCTAAATATACGGTATGCTATAACATGGATTTTGGATACGTCCTTCTGTTTGTTGGGCAGGATGTAATCATCACGTTTGTAGTAATGCGTCATTACATGTATAAGCATGATTGTACGTTGGATAATATACTCGGTAAAAAAGAAATGGACCAGAAGTTATAATTAAAGGTGTAACCCAGAGTATACATACGACTATTAAAATGCATATATCGCTGAATTGACGCACATTTTATACATACAAATCTGAAACTTATTTTAAATTCGAGACCAACACACACAGAGAAATGATACCACAAATCACGTAGGGGTCATTACTGAAAACGTGCCCCACTGTAGAGTAGCGGTGGATATACCCAGTGTCGAATGTAATGCATATTTTTTACACGGGCCCTTGGGTGTTTAGTGATATTTTCACTCTTTAATTCGAGTTTTCGAGTTTAAATTGTTTAACAGTGCCTCTATACAGTGATACATGCATTGTAACGATATGCACTGTCTTTCGTTTCTTATTAAAACTTTTGCACGATTTTAACACTGACCCCATGGTCATTTAAGATATCATTTCCCTTTGAATTTGTTAAATGGCGTTTTCGGCTCTTAAGGTAACGCAAATGTATCATGAATTATTCCTTTATGACACCTATTCTACTGCTTAACATCACTTATCAATTCTGATCCATTTCATTTGTGACCGAGTATATTTACTAGCGAAATTATATAGAGCCGAGTTTAGGTTTTTAATTAATCAACACGCGATTGTTTTACTCGTTGTATTCGTCAAATTGATATCTAGAGTAAGTTATACAAACACTAATATAACAAAAAAAACGTAGGAAACGAAGCATTCAAGGACGACAGTCAACCACAAACACGCAGAGAAACAAACAACAACAATAGCGATGATTAAAGGCAAGATATGACATAACAAACGTATAAGGGTTGCCAATAGGGCCACCGTGCTGGAACGGACAATGGCAAAACAGGCCGATGAGGGTATAAACCAGGTTCTAGGGTGCACGAATGAACGGCACAGTGTAAATAAAGATATCCCCGCCAGGTTGTTTTCTCCAACACAAATAGTCTGCCACAATGTTGTTGATGTTAGTATATTTGCACATGAGCTACATGTATACCTTATAAAAAACATTAATTTAATTCTTTAAAATTGAAGTTCATTTACTAGTTTTTGGGGCATTCAAAATATAGACAATAAAGGGAAACATAACATATTATGTTTGTATGGATCATTCACCTCGTTGTACAGACATTGTTCGTGGGTTTGGTCTATGTGTGTTGGATATTCTTGAAGCAAAGATTTCATTAAATCTGAACTTATGGCGCCGTTTATAATTGTCGAAAACATGATGAATTCAAACTACTTTTGCAGTTTTTAGAAAAACAAATATCTCGATCTGGTTGACGTCGAATGCCACTGCACATTGCGCAATAAATGTTTTCATATACTAGTTGGGTTACATGAAGCTCTTTAATATAGGGTGTCTTTAAACTCTGACATACTTCGGTTAGCCAAACATATTCACCCTCACAAGTAACATTTTCAAACGTGTAGCAATGTCTGGCCTCCCAGCTTTCCGAATTAGGTGGCAAATATATTGAGCTGCAGTTGGAATCTTCTTTAAGACGTGGTTGCACAGTCTTGGTGATACCGTCAGTGCAGTCGAGTTTATAGTTCCAGGAGGTGTATAAATGCACACCGTTACATTTTGCACATTCTGCGTTGAAGTATATAACATGTGCCCATGGATGAGACAGGAGCGAGGCATTAATTCATGTATCTACCATGTAAAACTGATCATCATCCCCTGTGTTAACATACACCAATTGTAGGGATTCTATCAGTCTCTATGTGTCCAAATGTTCTTAGCAGCAGTTCATATGGAGACCACAGTCTGGAGCGTAACTACACGATTCACAACACGGTTTATGCATAGTGTCTGATATTTGCAGATTGGCGTTCCTGTTACAGATATCAGAATATGGACAGCGCATGTAGATATCTTCAGTGATATTGAAGGTTTCCTCCGTGAGAGAAACGGCTGCTATTGTCCCCCAAAAGACGAAAAACAAATAAAACACGAGCCGTTCGTCCATAGTGATCTGAAACTATAAAGTCAAACTAAACAATCCCTAACTGACATAGGTTTAAATGTATGTATTTGCTAACTTTTTTCACAAAACGCTGTTCAATTAATCAATACTATTTAAAACTCGAAACCGATTGGTGACGTATAATATGATATTGTGTTAAAGCAACGTGTCTTTAAAATAAATAAACGTATAGCTTACCATATTTGTTTATTCGTTAAACTGTACTGCGACCTTTTTAGTATACTGGTTTATGAAAGGAGACGAAATCTCGCAAATGCATTTCCGTCGTAAAATTTGCACCGGACATCAGTCGCCATTTTTGTTGGAAAATGGCACAGAGATTTCTCCAGTAAATGAGTATAACAATATAGCAAATTTATCAATTATTATCGATACTCACGTAATATTGTATATCAAATATTATCGATACTCACGTAATATTGTATATCAATTATTATCGATACTCACGTAATATTGTATCGCAAGTTGATCATTAAAGTGTTTGTCTTTGGTTGTGTTATGTTTGATTTACTTTGTAATATAAAATCACGGAGGTATTTAAATGTGGCGATCGGTACACAAAAACCGCGATTATGACAGCTTTGAAAACAAGCGGTAATACTGTTGCTATGGTCTTGTTTGGTAGCGGTCTTCCAACTCAGCGACCAGTTCTATTAGTAAATAATGAATTAATTTTTCGAGCAAGGATCATTTAATTGTCCATTTAATTGAGCTTTTTCATTTTGAGATTAAGCTCTCGTGCGTCTGAACGATTTTGATTTGGGCAGGAAATGACAGTTTTTGTTGAAAATATGGATGCATTCACATTCCTTAGGAATCCAGTTCAAAATGATCTTGGTCAGTTTACTTCCGAACTATGTTTTATTTTTAGAAGTTGTAAATGGTATATAAACATACCGTCATACTATCCAATTTAGGGTAGTTTAAGGCATTGCAAAATGTATCATATTTTGCGTGTTGTATAATTATATATGGTAAGGAAAAGTATCACAAACATATAATTAAAAAATTTACGCGATATAATGAAGATTCTACATATAATAATATAACATACAGACCCAGCTGCGTTCAAGTACCCCAAACAAATGCATTCCGTTTGTGTTTCGTTTGTGTTCCATTTGCGCTCCGTTTGCATTTCGTTTGCATTTCATTTTTTAAAAAATACAAATCATTGCGTTCTTGGATGCATTCAGCGTTTATAAACGGTACTATGCCTTCATTTAATCCACGGAACGAACGGAACAGAATTAGCGCGTTTAAATGCACAAACGGAGAAAATGCAATTTGCGTTCGTTCGTTCAGCCTTTACCAATCGCAACATCTCTTAAGATTAAATTTCGCATGATATATAGCCATGCGATTTTTATCACAACTTATGTTTATGTGATCATATTCGAGAATGGATATTTTTGTTGACATTATTTGGAGGTGCACATGATGATTATTCTGTTTCCTTCCGGGTTTATGTTAGTTTCATCAAACACGTAACATACATAGCACTATATAACGATATACAGGTTGTTTTTATAAACATTATTTTAATTTTATATTGAACTAATTTAAAGTTTTTGCTACACAATTAATAAAATATTTCCCGTTTTGAATCAGTAAAAATTAAAGTAAATGTATAATCGTGCTTCATGGGTTCTAAAACACCATTTACATAGTGAAATTCTTTATATTTAAATACTGAAAAACGCTCTTCGTTCAAATTGAGATGTTAAATATCAACTTAAAAGGATCATACTAGAAGTTATCCGAAATAGCCAAATGCATTTGCGTTAGTTTCGTTTGTTTTCGTTTGTTTTCATCGTTTAGCTTTTTAAAAAAATGCATTCATTGTTCATTTTTTAAAAACGATAAACGCTGAACATAAAAGCAACGAACGAAACGAACGAAACGAACGCAGGATAAAAATATATCATACAACGTTTGTTTTGCGTTCATTCTTCGTTTATTTTCCGTTCTTTCAGCGTTCGTTCTGCGTTCGTTCTGCGTTTATTTTCCGTACTTTCAGCGTTCGTTCTGCGTTCGTTCTGCATTTATGTGGAGTACTTGAACGCAACTGGGTGTGTAATAAAGTAAACACGTACATGTAATATAAACAATATACTCATAATAATGCGGCTTTGGCGTTCCATACTTACTGTAGAATCCGAATGCAAATACGCATGTAATGAGGGACAAGTTACTATTAAAAACATAACACATAGAGTATTATGTAATATGACCCGTTTTTACTTCTGAAAATCTATGTCGCCGGTATACTTTTTTCTATCCGATTACTTCCCTTAGTCCATATGTTTCCAATAGCCCTAAGTAATTAGGTAAACTTTTTAGTTTCCAGTTACTTCCCTTTGTCCATACATGCATAAGTCCTTATGTAGTCCTATACAGTATATTAGCCCTATTATGTATATATTCATTATCTGTTTTAAATAGCATATTGTAGTCTATGTATTTGAGATATGTATTAAAATCTTTCACTATTTTATTGCACATTAATTTCACCAGTGCGTGTGTGTCAAGAATGTATGAACTGGTACCTTAAGTAGATTGCTTAAGCTTAAGGGGAGTATTCCCCGCCATTTAAGCGGAAACGGCGGAAGTCCTTTTTAAAGTCATTGGGTCATGGGAAGGAAATGCGCCAGTTGCCATTTTCATTCTTGAGAGAACAGACGTGTAATATTTGTCTCAAGTTATTTATTCTATAACTTGAATATATACTTCTGTTTTACAGGTAAATGACCCAGTAGTTTTATTATGGTATTTCCTGTGTATTTCTATAATGTAATTGTTTAGGGTTAAAACATTAGGTGAGAAACAAATAGTTTGTTCATCTGGCCGATGCACTCCGTTACCGCCAATTATTCAAAGTTAGAAGAAATTCCAATGTTTCATTCATCCAGAACATGTAAACACCCTGCTGAATTTGATTGTAATTAACATTACATTCATATATATTCTTCTATGGGGTAAATTATAGTTTAATTATGTAAAGGCCAGTTGCCATTTTCGTTCTTGAGAGAACAGACGTTTAATATTTTGTCTCAAGTTATTTATTCTATAGAATTAAACTTCTTCGAATCCTCGATACAGAGCTTTAGACGTATTACTTTCAACCCCCACTAAACCCTGTGACATCTACTTAAATTAAAATTATTAGTCATTCAAAAAAATAAGTATATTCGTAAATATTAAAAAAAAAAATCTATTTCAAATATCTTTTTTTTCCATTTATTTCAAGCCAAATATAAGATCACTTGACGATTAAATCAAGCGAAGGTTTCTCATTTCTGAGTCAGAATTGGAAAATAATATTTGGATTTTATATGCTCATTTGCATTTTTATATATTACAAATCTTTAAAAAAAAATGTTATAATAATGTATATACGTTCCAAGTTCATCAATGTGTATATAATACCTGCAAAAAATACCGTTTGAAAAAGAAGAAAAAAAACGTGAATATTACCTGTTTAGCGTGCCGTTACTCACTTTGCTAAATGTTATAAGTTAAAACATGTGACGTAACTGTACGTGGTAATTTTATTTTACGCTGAGAGTGCGTTTGCAGTTAAATATTATATTAAGCAATTATCATTTTGGCGGTAATATTTCCTTTATATAATAGCCATTGTAAAAAAGTGCTCAATATACAGCATTAATGGAAACATTAATATATATTTATTTTAGTACGTAGATCTGTTGAATGATTAATAATGTTTGGACTAAACAGCGTCAACCACACCGTAATTGACGCACCGTAATTGATAATTTTATTTAATTTCCCACTCGATGTCATTTTTAAACATCCTTAAGCTTGTAATACATATTTTATAGTTTTATATTAGATATTCTGTGATGAATTATAGAAATTTCCCAGTTTGAGAAAATCTATAACATGTATCTTCCTCTACTGTGCTATCTCGCCTAGTGTGCAAGATAGTACAGGAGCCAGATTTTAAAAACTACTTTCTAAGCAGGTTAAAGAACTGTCAAAAACTTCTTAATTTGAGGAAATAAGTGGTCCTGAAAAGCCTATGCAACCACAAAATACTGGAAATGCCCCCTGAACACCAGCCATAATCGTCTACAGGACGGTTCCAGCCTGTGCCTGTGCTGCAATATCGTGACGTCACACAGCGCGAGTGACGTCACGATATTTATGTATTACTCCATGCTGTCGCCAAATGAGTGACAGATGAAGGAATACGTGTGTCAAAAGACGATTGAAAAGACATTCATCACAGAATATATAATATATAGTTTAATGAACATTGTTGTCATGATACGGAAAATAATTCCCTCTTGAGAAGGATTCTTGCGATATAGAAAATCGCAAGAATTCGTTTTTTTATCGCAAGAAACTTTCTCAAGAGGGAATTAGTTCCCTTATCAGCACAACAATGTTATTTAAACTCTATATATTGAACAATGAAAACAAACTACATGTATATGAAAACAATATTCCTCTAGTTTCAGAAAATTTGTATTTCTAATTAAATATGTAAATAAATAAGAACGCCGTTCTAGAAAGAGTTAAAACTCTTGCTAATTTAGCCAATACATCCCCCATAAAGGATATTCTGTGTCTCACAGTTGTTTTAATTCGTTTTTCATTTAATATTTGAATGACGTGTTAGGATGGAGCACGATGATACAGCTTATTTTAGTATCAGCTTTCGGATGGTATCATGTAACCGTAACTAATATATATGCACATGTAGCCAAAACAAATATTGCTATATCTTAGAATAATACATACCACACTGAGTATACATGTACAACGTTATCTAGTAAACATGATAATTATTTTAATCAAATGTACCTGCCCCTGTATCTTTGTGCTAAAGCAATGCCATTTTCATCCGCTAAAACAAGACCGATTTACTAATGACCCAACTGAATCAACCAGAGCGTTTATACGTCTTCTGTCCTGTGAAAAGAGCGTAATACCGTGTGAAGCGCGACCCCACTTCTGGCGCCAATGTGCTGTTGAGCTTGTCTATACAATATCACATACCATTTTGTTGACAAATCAAGTCTCTAATATGTATCCGCTTTCATTCGAATAAGTGTTGTGTGCGTCTTCAAAATAGTCACATATCAAGTTGCCAAATAATTAAAACACCTTATGTGAAATGTTTCCAATTTAATTTGTAATAAATTATGTAATAGCCACGAATCATCTTGCCAACTGATCAAAACACCTTAATATGTGAAATCTTTCCAATTGGTTTTGTGTCATATAATAGCCACATGTCATCGTGCCAACTAATTAAACACCGTATGCGAAATGTCTCTCACTGGTTTTGTATGTGACATGTTTTCAGCTGTTTTTGTAAATTATATAAATATAATAGTAAGCGATTGATCGTACTTCATGATTATACTGTTGATGTGCTGATGGATGCGTGCAACACTGGGCGTATTCGATTTGTCGGTTTTGTACAGTATTTAATTTTCAAGAAGCACATGTTTCATTTGACTGGTAAAACACGTGGTTCCACGAAGACCAAATATTACAGGTGAAAAACTGCGAGAAGTAAATCAAGTGACTAACAGTACGGTGACAAACGACACGCACAGCGATGGAAAAGGGTATATGTTCATTCGCGACATCTCGTAAACTTCTTTGAAGCATTATCCCGTAAACCCGAAGAATGACGTATTTGTATTGACGGGATTTGACTAGTGTTCACAATTGGGTAAATGTTGTTGTATTAAATATTATATTATATTGTATTCGATATATACAGCAGAAACGTTCATTCGATTAGTTGTGTTGCGGTAAGTATTATTTTCCCACTGCGCTTGAGGGCGGGGCTTACATTTACTCTTTCATGTTTAACAAATAGTGTTATAAAAACAGAATGCATGTCAACCCTATACCTAGAATAATTTGATATTTTTGATTGATATATAGTCGTTGTTTCTGCGGGAAATTACAAACTATGCGGATCGATACATTGATTACTTCAATTAACTCTCCATTAGACATTAATTATAACCTACTTTATTGTTGAAGGTCTCACTATAACCTATGATGACGCCTACCTAAAGCCCACTGGGACGGTGGCGTTTGATGTTTGTCTATGATATTTCTTGTCATGCCCTTAATGGTTTATTCTCTTGTTGCTCTGGCTTCTGCCAAGTCATTGAGTATCTTCATTGTGGCTTTCTAGGCTATTTTTGTTTTGTATTATATTTACACGAGCATATTTATGTTTTACTTATACACTCAAGTGATATGAAAACGCAACACGGGAATTTCCGCTATATATTGTATGTACAATATGCTGCTTTTAATCGAATGGTACATGGTTACGTAAGACCTTTCCTTTTCGAAAAAATACTAAAACAACAAATAATACAGCAAATAGTATTCCTTCAATGTTTTATTATTCACAGAGTACGCGTTTGGCTCATTCATGTGAGCAAACTTAGGATGCAACATTTTGCAAACTATTTACGTTAAATACAGTACTGAACTAGTTCAATTTTTCAAAGAGCTACTTCAACATTTATGAAGTTCTTGTTACAAAGTGTAGTGTGATTAAAACGTCTACAACATCACACTTGTGTCCTTTCTCTAGTTAACTGCAACTTTCTTTTAAAAAACATCTTGGGATTTCTTTGGAATATTATGTGAAATTAGGTGTGCAGTATATACAATATATAGCGGAAATTCCCGTGTTGCGTTTTCATATCACTTGAGTGTATTGCCTATTGATGCTGCCTTGTTGGTTAGAGATTAAATCATGGCGGGGATGTTTTTATTTACACTGTCCTGTTTTAATGGGATGACAGTAGGGTAAGTGTGAGGTTTGGTGCACCCTAGAACCTACTTTGCCACTGACAGTTCCAAGGCGGTAGCCCTATTGTCAACCCTTTTGAGTTTGTGATGTCATTTGCATTTATTATTACTTTTGCCTGCGTGTTTGTTTCTGTGTTTTGTGGTTGACTGTCCACTTTGAATGCTACTTTCCCTGTCCGATCTTTTTATATTTCCTTATACAGTAGTAACGATAAAGTATGTTTCACACAAATCTAAAACATTAATTACATAATTATAGTCTAAGTAATAGTTGGACACACCTACATTTGATTAGACATCAAACGTGATCATTTAGTTTCTCTAGTGTTTTTTTGGGGGGTGTGGGTTTGACGACATAGACGGTAGGCATTTTATGAAAATACGCACTGTCTGGTGTTAACAAGTTGGCGATAGCTGATTTGTTACTACATAAATCGAAGTTATTGAGTGAATTGAAAAGCATACAACTATCTACTTCTGTTGAGGTCAATGGTTCAAACTATTCATCCAATGGAATGACTATTGACCCGAAGCAGTGAAGTATTGACCGAGACGCAGTCGAGGCAGTCGAGGTCAATTGTTCACTGCTTACCGTTGACAGAAACAGAAGCAAATAGTTGTTATATTATATTAAATCGGAAAAAGGAAAAATAAGTAAGAAAATGTGTCAAGATAAGTAATTTATTTTTATACCATTGTTAATTTTTATTCTATTTCATTCTATGTCACTGAGTGCTTATGGTAAATAATTGACATTGGTAGCAAAGCGCTTGAATGAAGAACCTATTGACTCGGCGAGATAACTATTCATCCGAAAAAAGAACTATTGACTCGCAAGTCTGGTTTAAACCAGATTGGACACGTTTGAACACGTTTTCAAGTCAATAGTTCATACTAATGACTTTCACTCCGGCCGATAAAAGGCTCTGAGTATTGTTTAACCACTCATAGGATATGTTGTCTACTTTTTAATTTAGTCTTTTGGCTGTTACTTGTGATACGCAGGCTTCATAAGCGCTGCTCCCAGCTAAATTTCTTTTTATTTTTTTCGCTCTTCGGGGCATACAATTTTATTAGATCCTGGGACCATACGCCGCTGGATATAGGGGATGAAATAAAGATACAAATATTGCTATATCCACCGCCATATGCTTGCCATCATCGGGATGGTTAAAATTCTGTACTGTTGATTTTTATGAATATTGAGTTCTGCTCAACCCGGGGCTAGAAGGCGTGAGCTCATGAACAGTCTCAATCAAACCGAGACTGCAATATTTCGTATGTGTCGTGCTCGGCCGTTGTCAAAGGTTCATTTTCATACTCTTTTTTAAACTATGCATATAAAATGATATATAATAATAAACAATATAAAATAAGATCCAGTAAGTTAGCCGGTTCCCATTTTCGCTCATTAAGGCCTCTGGAGGGATTCGATATAAAACTGATGTGCAGGTTCATCTTAAAACACATTTTTATTACATGTATAGTTTATATTAACACTTGAAACAGATAGGGTCTTTGTTTAACTTCAAAATCATGTTGCTGGGCAAACAAAGACTTGAAGTCAAATTTATTTAGTATTCAGTATCAAATGTATAGACCCAATTTGAATACATGTATTACATTTGCGGTCTGTAGTTTCTGTAGTATTGGTCTTGCTCTAATTTTGTTATTCTCGTTTCCTGTTTGTAATTGTTAAATGAGCGATTAAAGTATGCATACAACATTGTTCGCTGTTTCAATCGTAATGAGACTCGTCAGTCCTTCACAAAAATTCCATAAAAATGAAAATGAGAAATTTTGAGGAAAAAAACATTCTAACAGTCTAAAATTCTGAAAATGATTTTTTTCTCTGTTTCTGAGTTCAACTCACCTATTCAAACAGAATAAATGCCGAAACAATAATGTTAATGCAATCCTGACAAATACATGATTTCTACTTAAACGTAGGTTTAGCACACTTTTATCTTAAAAAGTACTGTTTTCAAAATGAAAATATTTTAGACAGACCCATATAATAAATCAATAGCAGGTATTTGATGACGGTGGCACGAATTCACTTTTACTAGTTCACTTTATTAAAAACTATGAAGGTATGGTATCATCAAAAAACTAACACATTGACATATATTCTACTACTACTACTACTACTACTACTACTACTGCTACTACTACGACTACTACTTCTACTATTGCTACTACGACTACTACTACTACTACTACTATTACTACTACTACTACTACTACTACTACTACTACTACTATTACTACTACTACGATTACTACTACTTATAATAATAATAATAATAATAATAATAATAATAATAATAATAATAATGATAATGATAATAAAAGCTCTTACAGTATAATACATATTTTATAATTTAGAAATATAAGGTAAAAAATATTATTTGTTTTTAAATATATGTGATAATAATATTTTTGAATTACATCTACCACAATTATTTCGGAAGTATGTGTTAGATATTCAAGCATTCCTAGTTTGCCGGGCGGCTAGCAATCCGCGTGATAAATACTAAGCAAAATAAAATTAGCACATAAAATGCATGTCATTTCCATAGACGAGTTACAAAGCCGTGTATGTTCGGGGTCAATGATACAGTGACATAGATATGACCATTTATAATGCTACGAATACATTTGTAAAAAATGTCGGTGATAAAATAAAGCAGTTATATTGGGAACATACACGTACTTTTATAGATTATCGAAAATCGTTTTCATGTAAATGAAAAGGAAGGAAATTTTAAATTTAAGAAATTTCAGTTTTTAAACACTGACAGTATGGGAAACTCTTGTCAATGCTAATCATTAAAGGGTAGTAGGGTCCCGATACATCATTATGAATTACGTGTTTTATTGTAATGACCTATTAAGAAAGAATTATATTGGACTTCGCTACAAAATCCATCAAATATCAATTCTTACGGATTCGGGAGGTAAAGAGTACTGGTTCTGCACAGAAAAAAGTGGATGGTCTGCGCTGAAAATGACGTTGAACATAAATCAGTCAATCAACCATCAACCGCCAACTGTTCTGTTATTTCTAAACTATGTCGTTAGAATCGGGTTAAGATGTTGGCTGCGTACATTAATTACAATGTTTGAAAACGTTGGTCCTTTTTCAAAAGCATTAGCAGATAAATTACTGAAATATCGTGTCAAGACGGATATACATGTATCACGTGTCAAATTTTAAGGTATTTCTGGAATTGTAGTATTGGAGGAGGGACGTTCCAAAAAGGCTGCAGCTTTAAGAGGGTGTATATCCATGTGTAAGCGGATGTTTTAAAACACCTGTCATAAATGGTGAAAACTCGTGTCAAGATGTGTATAATATCTCGTGTACAACTGGAGTGGAACTTTGGGGTGAGAAAGGGCCTAGGTCGGAATCACCCTAACGATGGTCTGAAGATGGAAATGTTTTATAACACCTTTCATAACCGGTTGTTAATACTAGTTTTATGAACATTGTGAAGAGTTAATCGCATTTTAAATGCAGAATAAGGGATTAATTTAAAAATACATCTTTTGGAATTTATATAAATGAGATAATATTGTATGATTTTGTTTCAAAGTCCACTCATAATGCCGAACATAAACATATTATTGTCATTAGATCGGTGTGCCAAGTCAAAAAGGGTTTCTTCTCGGGGTTCAAATGGTAGATGGACTATAATCCTTAGCGCAGTCATTAGTAGCGTTGCATTCGGGAGGTCGTGGATTTAAAACATAAATGACAGTAGTCACTTGAAACCCTTGCTTGACGAGCAAATCCTGGGTAATGTTATGTCTGGTTGGTCAAGTGTCAGAAAAAATGTAACTGGGGTGGAGGTTACTAGTAGTATGTACTACGGCGTGGTATTTTAGTGTAAGCAGTAGGTATATCCAGATTAAACTACACCAACGATTTCAAAGAAGTCCGAAATCAGTTGTTTCTATACCTATAGGATCGTATGTCGGCTCGGTGCACGCGCACATACACGTGACTTTTTTATATTTCAAACTTCTCTCTTTCTACTTTGCACATCCAATTGGATTTTCAATTATATATATATATATATGTATTTATGGAGTAGATCTAATATATTTAATTAAGTTTCTGCCCAGATAAGCCATACATATAATGTTTATTGGTCAATTTGTTTTTTAGTGAGTTTTCATTGGTTGATTGTTTTGTATATCCATTTGTTTTCAATACTTTTTTTACAGTCCATACGTCGATGTCAGAGAGATACGAATTTACAGCAGTCACGAAGAATATTGTATTGACATATTAACACTGGTCACATATTATAATGCATTAGTATGCGATAATATTGTGAAGATCATTTTTAGATAGTCAAGAAGTGTGGATACACACCAGGAATAATGGTGTTCGGGTGAGTCTATATATGATTATATTTTAGTATTATTTTCAACGCTTAATTGCCATTATTCAGTGTATTAAACGAGATGACATACCTTATGTGGTGCCTTTTTTTAACTACTTTACAATACTGAGCTTTGTAAAACACACAGCGCACCATGTGAGATTGTTGAACTTTAATTATAAAGACGGAAAAAGGCATATTCATTACAATATTGTATTTCCTTTTTAATATGTTAGTGTGGGTGTGTGATTTAAATTAAATATTTATAACACAAATGAACGGTGTATATTTTTCTTTTAAATTAGAGAGCATGATGTAGATTGCGATGTGATTATTGGCTAAAGAGCTTTAATAAAATAATAATAATAACAATGATAATAATAATAATAATAAAAACGTTTGAAATTCGTGTTTGCAATAGTATTAACGTTTCATTTATTTGTATTTGCACAATCAGATACAAAATATACGAATAAAAACCCTTATTCTATAAATCGTCCCTTGACAATAGTCGGTAAATGTAAACATAAAATAATTTTATTGTGCCCTGCGGCCTTTTTTGCCACTGACCGTTTCAAGGCGGTAACCCTATTGTCAACCCTTTTGTGTTTGTGATGTCTTATTTGACATTTTATTCATCTTTAAAGTTGTTCTATGTGATGTAAATGACGCATTAGAATACAAATTACAATTAATACTTAGTTCATCGTTCTCTAGATCACTCAGCCTTAAAAACATTTACATCACAAAATAATGTAGATCAAAATCCGTTTACCTGTTTTATTCTCAAGCAAATCAAAACTAGAAATTGTTATTGTCCATGGGACAAAAACGTATGGCTCCCCCACTCGCCCGAACAGACATAATTGACGACTCTAGGTCCAACTGTTCTTTATTGATCTGAGATCGTTTTGATATTCAATATCCCTGTGACTGTATGTACTATCTGTATCAGTAAGGCCACATAAAAAAATATGTGTGGTTCAAGTAACCCGACCGACCCTATTTTTTTTAAAGGGCCGACCCTAAAACTTCTTATAAAAATTAAAAAAATTAAAAAAATTAAAAAATCAAAAAATCAAAAAAAAAATAAACAAAAATTTAAAATTAAAAAATATTTAAAAAAAAAAAAATTAAAAAAAAAAAAAATCAAAAAAAAATCTAAATTAAAAAAAAAAAGGGGGTCATCTACTGGTCATGACCAACCATCCTTCCAAGTTTGAGGACCCTAGGTCCAACCATTCTCTAGTTATTGATCGGACATCGTTTGTGACACACACAGACCTACGGCCTTGACTTTTGACCTAGTGACCCCAAAATCAATAGGGGTCATCTACTTGTCATGACCAACCATCCTTCCAAGTTTGAGGACCCTAGGTCCAACCATTCTCTAGTTATTGATCGGACATCGTTTTGATAGTCAATGTCACCGCAACATTGACCTTTGACCTAGTGACCCCAAAATCAATAGGGGTCATCTACTTGTCATGACCAACCATCCTTCCAAGTTTGAGGACCCTGCTAATTATTGTCTTGCAATAAGAGGATGCTATGGGCAAAAAGCATTGATTCTCGAATCTCGATGCAAGCTAATGAATTCGAAGGAAAGCCGAGTACATGTACGAGTATCTTCTAAAATTTTACATTCTCTCAGAGGGAAATTTTGTGTAAGATGATAAAATTGATTCTCATGATCGCCACCTTCATGCCATCTTGATAACTGATCAGTAATACGATTTTCCTCCCCTCTAATGTGGGATGCTTTAAGCCGGAATTCCCCTACAGACGATAGATAACACATTACTCTGAAACAGACTTGCACATTTTGACATTTGGCTCTACCCGAATTTGTTGTGTAAAATTATCACAATGCAATTGTATTGTTTTACTTCTAAACATATTACTCCACAGTTTCAGGCATACAATTATTTCCAGACATTCCAAAAAATATTTTATGATAAATTTTTTCCAAATTGTGTTTTGGAAATTCTGTGTGAAAATAAAATCCTTCATGAAATCCCCCCACATCCTGCCAAACAAGCTTCTGCTGCGAATATGTTTGTCAGATTCACACAATTTTTCAAATTCTATTATTGAAATTCCATTATACATATTCAAAAATGTGTTCCAACAACGAAGATCTTTCTTAACGTAATCAGGAATTTTATATTCTCCTAAATCTTGATTGTATAATTCTCTTAACCAGTAAAAACTCTACTAGGTTTATTTAATAATGACTGTACTTGCTGTATTGTTGCTGTTTGCTTTGAAAGCCAATATACAACCAAGTTTGTTATTTTCTGGATTAACTTCCATTGTCATTGTAATATAATTAAAAAGAACACCTAAACATATATTATTTCAGATGGATGAGAAGATTTTGTTTTTATCATCTTCAATTCCACATTTAACAAGGAGTTCTTCTAGACAATAATATGAAAAAAAGCATTTTCCGTATTCTCTACCCCGGCAAAGTCATCAAGATAATTCAATATTGCTCCCCCAATCCTATCATAAACATTACGTATGCTATAGCGTTTATTACGCTTTGACAAACAGCTGCAGCACTCCTTAAACCAATAGACAAGACATCGTCAAAGAAAATATGTTTTTTCCAAACAAATACCACCAAATTATTATCTAAAGGACATATTTTAATTTGTCTGAAAGCTTCACGCAGATCCTTTTTAAACATTAATCATTCCCTATCTTTTGTAATAATGAGCTTAGAAACATCTTCTACTGTGGGGAAATCTAAGTTCGATTTTTCCCTAAATACTCCTGTTTTGGAATAAAATCATTGATTGAATTATCTTTTAGATGACTTAAATCAAGAATTATGTGTCGCTCTTCTGTATTACTTTCTGGTACTGTGTTCAAATATAGATATAAAACTCGAACAGGAAAAGTAGCATTTAAGGACGACGGTCAATCATTAACACACACAGAAACAAAGAACAAATTTAAAGATGAATAAAAGGCCAAATATGACATCACAAACACAAAAGGGTTGACAATAGGGCTACCGCCTTGGAACGGTCAGTGCGCAAAAATGCCGCTGGGGGTTTAAACCAGGTTCTAGGGTGCACCAAACCTCACAATTACCCTACTGTCAACCCAATAAAACGGGACAGTTTAAATAAGGAAATCCCCGCCATGAACTATTCTGTTACCAACAAGGCAGCATTAACAAGCAATATAAGTAAAACACAAAGATGCTCGTGTATTTATAATTACAACAAAATAGCCTAGAAAGCCACACACAAGGTACTCAATGATTTAGTAGAAGCCAGAGCAACAAGAGAATAAACCATTGAGGGCACGACAAGACAAGACTGCAGACAACATCAAATGCCGCCCTTTTGGGCTTTAGGTAGACGTCATCATAGGGTCCACAGCTTGTCCGGTCATCGCACAGTTAAAGAGGAAAGCATAGTGGTGAACTGTAAATGGGTCCACCACCAAGCATGCAGTGCATTGCAAAATGATAGGGTCATAAATTATTTTGATAAACCTTTGAACAAATTTAACAAAGATAGTATATCACTTTCATGACCAAGGATCTTACGAAGTTTGTAAATCACGTCACCATAGAAGTCGGGATGTAAAGTGAAAAAGCGCCAAATATTTTTTATTATATTTTAAACTTATAATTATTGACCAATGAGATTTCTTAAAATTAGTTAACCACTTTCCAAACGTACATGTGTAAAGGTCGGAGTGCATTACCCAATCGATCGTAATTATTCAGTTTAATAATAGTAATTAAACTTTGCCTTTTCGAACTTGTCTTAAATTTTATCGATATTAACATTATACACACGTTTGATAAATATCGGACATGACAGACAGTGTTACTCTTCATTCAATCAAAGGCCACAACTCCGTAAGAGAATGGCCGGTTATTGAACGTGTTCGAGCTATCTCTGAATAAGTTATTTATTTATTTTTACTAAAAACGAGGAAGCATGCCGCTAAAATAAATAAAATGTTGAGTTAAGCAACCTGAATTTCCAGTAATTACCACGGTCGGGAATCGACTGTTTAGCCGCTGCGTCCCGATTCACGTAAGATTTTCCGTCCCGATTCAGGTAAGAATTTATTCTATCTAACTTCTTTAATCCTGAACCAATTTCATTGACGTAGAAAGTATCTGTATTTCTCGGTTACTAATGTCATTTATATATTCATCACCAGTGCATTTATATTGACATGATACAGAAGATTCAGCAACGCCTGCCGTTGCTTCACTCGTCCTCACCCCACGTCGCGCTTTCGCTCCCCACATCTTTCTTGAGGATTGTATGGATATAGGATATATATCGCAGCACATGAAATGGGAATGTCACATTCAATGTGAAAAACTAGTAGCTATTTTACAAACACCTTGCTCCAGGGAACAAACTACGTTTTTAGCCTATAACAACACTAGGGCATGCTTTACCAACAGTGATCCCGACGGTTCACTTCATGGACTTGTCAACAAGTTCGTGAATCACTACCATTTTTATTAGACAACATTTTTATGAGGTTTGGAAATACCGTTTATAGGCAAACCGTTGGCATTCCTATGAGTCCTAACTGTGCACCACGTGTCGCAGATCTGTTTTTATATTGCTACGAACGTGACTTTATGTTAGGCCTTTCTCCAGATACGCAATATAATGTCATCGACAATTTTAATAACACCTCACGCTATCTGGATCATATATTAATTTGGATAATCCTTTCTTGTCTTCTATAGTTCCTAACATTTATCCTCCAGAACAAAGGCTCAATAAAGCTAACATTTCGGATTCTGTCACTCCGTTTCTTGATTTATATCTGTCTATTGAAAACGGAGTAGAAATAACTAATATGTAGGATAAGAGAGGTGATTTTGATTTCGATATTGTGAATTACCTACATTTAGGTGGGGATATCCCCAATACTGTTTCTTATGGCGTGTATATATCTCAGTTAATTCGTTTTGTCAGAGCTTGTAGCCGTGTTGAAGACTTTAACCTGCGTAATCTTAATATTACTGAAGAACTCCTCCATCCGGGTTACCGTTACCATAAGTTATTTAAGACGTTTTCTAAGTTGTATTATCATAACACTGATCTCCTCGGCAAATATAATAGCTATCTTAAAACTCTTCTGCGACAAGGTTTATTACAACCCGTCTGTTGTGGGGAAGTGGTTTGAAAACTTAGAAAGATTATCGGTCGTGATAATGTTCATGAGTTACTTATTAATGTATGAGTGGATCAATTCATTATTTTGCAATTAGGTTTGTAAACATGGCTTAGGACCGAAGTATTCTGCGGCGCAATTCGTGCTTAGTTGTAGACCCTTCTACAGTTTGCAATTATCCTTCCTCTTCGATTGTGCGGTGGACTTTATGACATCGTGTTCCTACATTCTTTAAGGTGGGAACCGTTTGATGTATGTCCTTCACTCCGTTTTGTCGTTCCTTTAAAGATTTTCCCCTTGATGCTCAGACTTCAGACAAATCATCGAGTTCTTCATAGGTTAAACTTATTTTTTATATGTTATATACATGAACATGTCTGTGTTGTTTTCTTATTACACCTGTCTATGCTTTCTCAAATATAAGGGGTTAACTTGGCGGGGATAATTTGTATTCACACTGTCCTGTTATTTAGGGATGATGACCGGGAAATAGAGAGGTTTGGTGCATACTTGAACCGGTTTAAACTCCCCGGTGGTCCCTTTTGCCACTGACAGTTACAAGGCGGTACCTCTTTTGTCAACACCTATATGTTTGTGATGTGCTTTTTTACTTAAATTGTTTGTGATGTTCTTTTTGAATCACCTTTGCATTGTAATACTTATTGGGGTGACTGTATTCTGTGAATGCTACTCTTCCTGATGAACGTATAATCTTTTCGTTGAGGACATGCTATAAGTGTAGAACACTGAATTAGATCAGCCGACATTTGGGATCATGTAGACCGTGGATGGTGAGATTCACAGACCCTGAACCAACTCATGCTGTGCATTACCCGTACTAAATCTTTACATTAATATGGTATTTGCTTATCCTTAGCTAATCTTCTTTCTAATTCTAACCTATCTTTCTCTGCCTCTTTCCTTAAGTCTAAATTCCCTTTCCCTAGTCTTTAACAAAGGTCATAAACTCACATCCATCATAAGCCTTACCCATCTGCGTCTGGACGTCATGGTCATGTACATTGTGAAATACTAACTACAATACACAATTCACTAATGATTATACTCTACTAACTAGTCTACTAATGGCAAGTCGCTGTGTCCTCAGTAAATACCTGGGCAACATCATAGAACAAGTTACGAACACATTCGTACCAGCACTAACTACTAACGGTTATGTATAATAGTATATACACTACAGAACAAATATATATTTGACATAAACCTTAAATAATAGACATGTTTATAGAATATACATGTATATTTATAGAATATACATATATATTTACCTCTCTAGTCAATATAATTATACTGGATTGTTACAAAATCAGTAGAACGTTTTGTTCGCCAATCTCACTGGATGCTATTATTATAATCAACATGATTAAGGGAGGTAAAAACAAGACACCCAATGTATGGAGCAAAACGTGTTTCAGACCAAATTGTGTAGAAAAATGCGACAAGGAAAGAACGTACAAAACAATGGTTTGGACTCACCTTACCGTCATCATTTCTTGACTTGTCTTGCACTTGTTCTTCCAAGTTATAGCTCTGATCATCTCCAGTCAGAGTTTGGTACACATTTCTAAAATGATAAGTAGTCATTTAGTATACCATAATAAAGATCACTTATTGATTTCTTCCCTACGTAGTCGCCAAAATCCCACTACTCATTTGTCGCAAGATGACCGTAGCGAATGGGACTAACTCAGGAATGTATCAATGACGATGGCTGCATTTACATACGTTTAATGCAACTTTTAAAATATGTTAAATATATATAAAATTATCAAAGAAAAACAAGTGAATACACAGAGAAAATATGAAGACTGTTCTCATGTGAACGTATAAGACGTTCGTAGTATTATCACGAATACTGAATACGTCGACTGTCTATAGAGGACACTACTTTTTATGATCAGTAATGTTGCAAAGAAGTATGATCTAACGCGATGTATTTGATGCGTGTGAGTTTATGAACATGATGCGCGAGACTTGTGAACGTTTGTTATATCTGGGCTATTCAGGTGGTAGAGTAAGTTATACTAATAGTCCAGTATAGGTTTATAAATAGTTTATTTCATGATGATAAGACTAAATCACTCCGTACATATTTTGCTCCGTACTATAATTATTTATGGTCCTGAAAATACATACATATAATAATAAGTAGGATTATATATATTTAACATATTAACAATAATACATGTCAAATTTGCAGTAACATAATTTAGTCAAACATTGCTAAATAATGAATTGATCCACTCATACATTTACTAAATACAGAGATGCTGATATATTTCCTAGAGTAATACTTATGTCAGAGCTTAATACAATATTAATATACATACAAGTATGTTTACAATTTACAATGCTAAAGCATACAATTTCATAAACTTCATAGGCGTTGTACATGCATGGCTTTGTTCAATCTCACACTCTGCTCACTGCAAATTAGAAGTGCGTGCATTTTATTAGTTGTGCAAAATGTTAAAATAAATAACTAAATTGATACAATCTAATTCAATCCAAGACAACACCAACAAATCTCAGAATTATCAATATACACAATAAAAGAGAAAAAGAGGGAAACAATTTCAAGAAAACTCATGTAGACTCTAAGGTGTTTTTCCAAGATCTGAAACAAAGGCAGAAAGCGGGTAAGTGCATTTCAGGTAAACAATGATCTGATTGGTCACTTGTATGGTCAGTTTATAGTGATGTGCATTGAAGCAGTGATTTGTTTTAATTTGTTTATAGGTTTATTTTAATGGTACACTGCCTATTTTATATAATGAATGCAAGTTTAGTTTAGTACATCAATCTACTTGTCTTAATGTAAGTTATATAATGTTAAGATTGTTATTTAAGATCATTATGAAGTGTCATTTCTACACTTTATAATTCACATACTACAAGTTGATTGTCATCAAAAGCCTTCTATAAGGGTTGATGACGAGATGAATAGCCTCCAATGAGTTGTGTGGTGAAGTTCCTCCACTGAGGTCTGATGAGGGGCCAACCACGTGTCCCGGGGGTTGTTGCTTCTATGAAAACCTGACCATGTTGTCCAGGTGCGGGGACCGTCTGCACCAGCTCATTACGTTATGCGCTGAATCACCTAGAGGGCCTTCATACCAACCAGACTTAGCTCCACTCCGGGAGGCTTAGGATGTAATGATACATATGTTTAGACGTCGGTTCACTGTATAACCCAAAGTTCCGTCCAAATAATCATTGCCCACGTTCATTCTTTGACACACTTATTAAACGACCCTGCCTTAGCTCCGACAAAAACGCTATGAATATTCTCGCTTACCCGTGGTACATGAATATATCATGCAAATGGTGAATATGTTTCAACTGGACAATGGACTAGCATGATGTCGTCGAGAGCTTATAAGATCTATGTTCGATCAATACGCTCTACCCAAGACCGTTTTGTGACAGTTAAGCTATATACTTAAGCCTTTCAATCTCCAACAGATAGTGGTTTTAATACTAACAAAAACAGAAAAGTAAGGTTTGCTTAGCGTTCCTCGATATAAAAGTGGTATATGATTGGGTAATTGATGTAATTTTAGCCAAAATTGGGGAAACTATCGGAACTACTGGAAAGCGTTAGTGCATCTTAAAAGAATCGTATACAAACCTTAAATGTTTGTAAGAATATACGGTATCACATTCGATACGTTTGATGTTTAACGTGGAGTACATCATGGAGAAGTCGTCTCTATATTTCTCTATTACGTTTACATTGACGAATTATTGAAACGTCTAAATTCAGCGCTGGGTGTTATCAGTTAACATTGAGACCCAACATTCACAGATAATATAAGTATTGGAAATGGGATCCCTTGGAATCAACACAGACAAACAAGAGAGAAAAGTAGCAGATTCGGTTTTATTGAGTCTGTTCATAAGAGGTAATAAGTCGTGTAGCACTTACTCTCTGCAACATTAACGTAACAGTGTCAACGTATATCCACAAAAGTGTAAAGAAATAATTTATTATGAAAGTCACTTTTACAAAAACATATGCGGCACTTGAAATGGGGCTTTGAAGTGCGACCATAACACATAAAACTCATCTATGAATAAGAAACGACACAAATAATAAATCCTCACCAATAATAACAAACCAATACCAACACGTCTGATGTTTGTTTCGCACTGGTAGCCTTGATGTTAGTCCTGTTGGCCTCAACTTACTGACTTCAGAAAAATCATCGTACCAACCGCTTTGTATTATGGAATAGTATGACAAAAACAGACGTCATAATGTCAAACAGGTTCCAACATTTTGTAGCTAAAAATATTCCATAAACGTACCCGTTCATGTGTGAACCAATATTGGGTATTAAAGGTCTCTCCACGGAGGTCGATAAAAGAAATTTGTTAATTTTGCATACGATTTAACAATGAATAGTGAATATAGATATACAAATCGAACAGGAAAAGTTGCATGCAAGGACGACAGTCAACCACAAACACACACAGAAACAAAGAATAACTTTAAAGATGAATAAAATGCCAAATAAGACATCACAAACACAAAAGGGTTAACAATTGGGATAACGCCCTGGAATCGTTAGTGGGAAAAAATGCCGCTGGGGTTTAACCAAGGTTCTAGGGTGCACCAAACCTCACAATTACACTACTGTCAAGTCAATAAAACGGGACAGTGTAAATAAAGAAATCCCCGCCATGAAGTATTATCTAACAAACAAGACAGCATTAATAGGCAATATAAGTAAAACACAAAGATGCTCGTGTATATATCAATACCAAAAAACAATAGCCTAGAAATAGCCTCACGATATGTGATGTGAGAATGTATTCTTAAGACAGTATTTTATGTATTTTACAAATACGAGTGATAATCAACAAGTTTTGATTTCTGATATATGCAAATGCAAATTGTTAGATACATATAATTTACAATACATTAACGACTTTTTACGAGATGTTAATTCCCTGCTGTTTAAACTGGTATGAAGGAAGTGTATAACGCTCAAAAAACACATGTGTGGAGAAAAATACTAAAACGCAGATCAAAAGAGTATGAGTGTTGACCTTCAAAACTGCAAAAATATGAACCGCGATTGTATACGAGTTGTTGCGGGACCTCTTTTCTCTATATATGGCAGATATCATTGCCTTGTTATGGTCAATTATTCTGGAACACAAAACATGCAACAACTATTCAAGTTTAACACCAAGACACAATTTCTAATGTCCTTTAAAAGCGTACAACTAGTAGATATGTGAGAGCCGCGTGGCCTAACTACCTTAGATTAATCTGTAACCCAGTATTTACCAATGAGATAACGATGTTTTAAATATGCTTTAGCTAATAATCCATTGTTTCAATAAATATACGAACTTGTTAAAAGGTTATCCACAGAGGTTATAACCCTATATTTTTGCAACGCATTGCGTGTCTAGTGGTAAACCCATTTACATTTCGGCACTATGCTTTCCTATTTTATGTTTTCGATTACCAGACAGACTGTGGACCCTATGATGACGTCTATCTAAATCCTTATAGGACGGTAGCATTAGATATTTGTCTTTAATCATATCGTGTCGTACTCTTGACGGTTTATTCTCGTGTTGCTATGGCTTCTGCCAAGTCACTGAGTACTTACTTTGTGGGTTTTTATGCTTTGTTATATTATACATGATCTTTTATGTATTTTAAACTCCCATGTGCGATGACTAGACAACCTCTTGAGATTCTATGATTGCAAGTTCTGAAACTCCGACCAAGGGAGGTCGGTGTATGAGCTTTCGTCCCTCGGGTTTTCTCGGTCGTACACTAGATTGGTTTACGCTTTGGCTGCAACTGATGTGGTTGTTCAGAACAATTCTGGATACATCCTGAGATATTTTTCATTTTGCATTTTATATAGCTTTAAAACAACATCTTAGTGTTTCTTTTGTTAGTTTCTCTGGATGTGGACTTTATTGTTCGAGAATTCCTTTTGATGGGATGTAGCGTTGCCTGTGCAGTGTGGCGGCGGTAAAACGTCTCCCCTTGCTTGCATTCAGAACTATTATTCATTCCGATCTTTGTAGACCGCTGAGCCCGATATTTACATATATCGGTGGTTCTTTCTCAAATACTTTTGGTTTCTTATTTGAATTTCGAATAGGTGGTTCTACTACTATAGCCTTTAAAGGTTCTGAGTTTTGTTTAAACACCATTAGGACATGTTGCCTGATTTTAATTTAGTAGTTTGACTGTTACCTGTGATACGCACGCTGGATAACCTCTGCTTCCAGCTAAATTCCATTTGTTTATTTCGTCCATTGTTTTCTCGTTTAGGGCAACACGTTTTGTTAGAAACTGGGAACATACGCCGCTGGCCATGGAATGATGTGAAAATATCGTATTGAAGGTTCCATGTTCACCGTCCTATGCATACCATCTTCGGGATGGCTAAAATGTATGTACTATTATCTTTTTAATTTTGAGTTCTGCTCAACCCGGGGACAGAGGACGTGAACGGTAGCAAGCACTTTTCACTGTTGTTAACTGTCTCAATCAAACCGAGACTGCAATATACATTTTTGTATTTATTGTGTTCGATGATTTCCAAATTTCTCCTTCCATACTTTTTTTAATAACGAGGTTTGTACACATAAAATCGGTTCAAGTTATCTTTTTCATTGAGTAATTAATTAAATATTGCTCATTGTTTATAGTACAGTGCGACCTACGATGCCATTGCGTTTGGACGCAGTGGTTTCTACAGGACCCTATATCTACAGGACCCTATATCTTATTTTGATATTGCCCATTAATGCTGTTTTGTCTGTTATAGATTATAACCTGGCGAGGATATCTTTATTTACACCACTGTCTCGTTTATTGGGATAACAATAGGGTAAGAGTGATGTGTGGTGCTCCCTAGAACCTGGTTTAAACCGACAGCAGACATTTTGCCACTGACCGTTCCAAAGCCGTAGCCCTATTGTCAACCCTTTAGTGTTTGTGATGTCTTATTTTGCCTTTTATTCATCTTAAAAGTTACTCTTAGTTTCTGTGTGTGTTTGTGGTTGACTTCCGTCATTGTGTGAGTATGAATGTGTATGTGCTTATTTGTTTAACAGTTCGTTCGGTTCATGATGATAATGATAATGGTGATGTTTTTTATTTACAGTTCCCCACTATGCGTTCCTCTTTGATTGACTGAACATATTGTGTACCCTATGAAGACGTCTGCATAAAGCCTGAACGGACGGTAACGTTTGATGTTTGTCTCCAATATTGTCTTGTCGTGCTCTTCATGGTTTATTTTCGTGTTGCTCTGGCTTCTACCAAAGTAGATAAACAAGTGGAACAGGAAATGCAGCTTTCAAGGAGGAGCACAGTCAACCACAAACACGCACAGAAACAAATAACAATATTTCAAGGAAAAACAAAAGGCAACGTTTATGACATCATTAACGGTTTGACAATAGGGCTATCGCCTTGAAACGGTCAAAACGGCAAATCAGTCCGTTAGTCACCATTGAATACTTGCTTTATGTCCAGCTTCATGTTTACCTTACCTAGTTATTAACGTTGGGTATTTGAGTACTATTGGGTCCCCAATTGTAAATATGTACGCCATTGAAATAAAACATATAATTGATGTTCTTCAGGCCATTTTCTTCGTTTTAACTACGACCTAAAGCAGTTGAGTCGCACATTAACATAAAAATAAGTATACAAGTCGAACAGGAAATTCAGCTTTCACAAAACACATTAAACCCAAAAACAAGCAAAAGGACAAACATGAATGGCAAGGTTAAAAAAGAATAAAGTCATAGGACGTCACAAAAACAAAAAGGGTTGACAATAGGACTATAGCCTTGGAACAGTCAGTGGGAAAAAGGCCGCTGGGGGTTTAAACCAGGTTCCATAACAATAAAGGATTCCATTTACGTGCTTTATATATAACTTTAGGGTATGTGAAATTTATGTGTATTCGTCTCAAATCAAATACTATGATAACATATTGGTTTTCTTCCAGGTTGTTCAACTTTTTGAAGAGAATAACTGTTTTATTCTAAATATACCGTTTAATTGTATTATGAATTGTATTGAATTGGATTTTATAGAGTCGCATCAACAGCTTAGGTCATTTTCCAGCTTCCAATGGAGGAGGAAGACATCAGGTGCCCCTCTGGGCAATTTTCTTGCACGGGCGGGTGCCTAATTATATTATAAACGGTTTTATTATAGGCATCACATGTTTATATTTACATTCATAGATACATGCACACAGTTTTCCATTCATGTTTATATAAGTGGAGGCCTGTTTTCTCAAATGTATCAACACAACTGACCTTATTTTAGAAAATCTTACCAGAAATGTTGCTTTTATAATGGCATATATGTTTATTGCAGAAACAACTGAGTGATATATATTTAAATATGTTTTCAAGTATTATATACTCATCTAAATGAACCAAATGTTCATCTTACATTTCACTATGTTGTTTCACTGTTTATATATTATTTTACCGCTGGTTCTGATAAGGTATCACATGAAGCAGAAACGGCCCCACTGGTGTTAAAAAACTGTACCAAGATAGCTATATTTGTTAGTATCTCTAGTTCTGACTTATCATAATTCAAACAAACACCTAATCGATTTCTTTCATCTTTGTTAAAGACCTAAGATGTGTTCATATTAACTGTTAAACACTATTTGATATTTAAGTATGTCTAAACCAGCATGTAAACACTTCTTGGATTCCGGAAATGAAAACATATCGTCTAGATATAGCAATAAAATAATTTAAACATCCTTGCATTTACATCCTAAAATCTGTTTAAAATCAACGATTCTTCTAGATCATTGTACTGCCATGCAGTATTCTCATAACACGGTATTTAATACGTTTATGCCAGATGATATGACGTGTAGTATTCTCCTAACCCGGCGGTATTTGAAACGTTTATGCCAGATGATATCCTTAACAACGTAATCAATAATGCTATATGCATGTTTTGTTTAATTGTTAATGTAATGTTTTTATTAAAAGTGTTTGCGTCACGATAAAGTATGTATTATGTCTAAGAAACTACCACATGACTGAAAATGTCAACGACTATAAGCGTGACCAAAAGTTGGGTACTATTTGATAACAATACATTACAAACCTATTAACTATATCTGACGTTTCAACACAATTTTCTGATTCAGTTCAGCACCTTTGCAAGTGTACCGATGTAAGGTCTTCGCAATGTGTAAACAACAAATATGTAGATATCGACGTTTCTGATCTGACATTACTTTTTTGCAGCTCCGGTATCGTAATAATGAGGATGGTAAAAACAAAAGCGACGATTAGGACGAACCAAGTATTAGTTTAAACATATTTATTTTACATCGATTGTGAAACAAGTTATTGCAACTTAGATTAATCACTCTCGATGGCTTCCTGTGTAGAACCAGTACTAAGCAATGTGGACTAATTATCTTGCTCAAGGATAAATAACGTGCCCGCGGCAAGGATCGAACCCACGACTTCTCGATCTGGAGTTCGGCGCTCTACCACTGGACCACGCACTCCACCAAGTATTCAGCGAACCTATATTTTAACGTTTGGTTGACTCGCAGATGTGGCCAAGACAATTCCGCGAATCCATCTTAAATAACAGATTGGTCAATATGTGAATTTAGGATCTAGAACATGACAAATAGTTCATGTTTAGAATATGGTGGAGTAAAACGGACAATTTACGGTATCCTGAATATTCATCATGGCGGGTATTTGTTACATACCAGATGCTACGATCCACACTTGACGTTTTCGCGTAGTCAGTCCAGTACTCGGTTATGCTCCAGTAACGACGCCTAGGAGTATGTTACATGTCCTCGTTATGTGATAGATAATTGATTCATGACAACGGCACACCTTGTTAAGGAATATACCATGACATCTCTCTTAAATGGCGTTGAAAATACACAACGTTGGGTAAACAAAACAAAAAGAAGGAAAAAATGAGATTTAGAACTGTTGCATTGTAACAAAAATAAAACTCAATAGTGTTTCTTTCGAACATGAACACATGTTTTAAACTAGATTGCATAGGGTGTATAAACTCATCGTTAATACAATTTTCTTAGCTTATGTATTTTAAGTTATTTTACAAATTTCCAGGCTTGAAGATATATGATATAAGTGTACATTTATGTAGCAGTGAAATGATTTGATACAACATTTATCACTATGTGTAACACGTCTCAGACATAAAATATTATTTACTGACAGAATAAAGTGTGTTTCTGAAACGAAAAATTCGTACTGTCACAATACACTGAAATATCAATATTTGATGGTATAACTCATTTTAGAGACTAAAGTCAAAATGTAATCATCGAGTAAGTTAACTTGTTAAAGTTTGTCCTTCTATGGATACAACGATATCATCTTAATATTGGTGCAAAATAACCTATTTTCCAAAATTAACAATTATAAGACAATCATTTCAGAAATTGTGTTATCATGCAACTGTGAGGAGTTTCTTCGTACATAACTTCTCATGAACAGACTCAAAAAAACGAATTTGCTGCTTTATTCGCTTAATTATATGTGTTAATCCCAAAGGGTCACCTTTATCAGTATTTGTCAAATCAGAATCTAAATAGACGCTTTCCTGTCATTTTAAATATTGACATTTTACCTAAGTGGTACTATACCCCGTAATTCTTTGTATTTTAAACTTGTTTGTGATATGCTAGTACGATTATATTATACAAGATGGACAATAATTCTTTATATATAAGACTCGTGATGGAAAATTGCGGAAATCCTGGGTTCACCGAATGCCATGTTTCACGCTTGATTTGGAAAATAATGCTTTTTGTTTTGTTTGTTTTTGGTACAATTTGCAATATTCTAAATCTCGTTGTTTTGTTTAGACGCCGAATTAGAAGTATTTCCATCTCGTGTTTCCTTATGTTCTTGGCAGTTTCAGATACTACCTTAGTTTGTGGTAGCGTTTTACGGCATGTATTGTTGGTATTTTATGGAACAGATGTCATACATTTATCTGAATTTAACTGTAAATTTTACGAATGGATAACACACACTGCTGCAGGATTTTCAAGCTGGATACTTGTGCTTCTCACCACTGAGAGACTGTTGTGCATAAAATACCCTCAAATTGCGAAAGCAAAACTCACGTCAAGAAGAGCACTTGTTCTGGCACTGATCACTTTGGCTTGCAACTGCTTATTCAGCAGCCATCTATTTTTCGGTTTCAGTTTCGAAAAGGTTAAAATTGAATGGTCTTTCAAGAATGACACTGATAGCTTATATCAAGACAGGTGCATAAGTAATTCAGAAGAATATCATTCGTTTTACAGATTGGCCTGGAATGTTTTGTCTATGCTAGTATTGGACCTGATTCCATTCATACTCATTTTTCTTGGCAACGGAACTATTGGCATATTATTGCTTATTCATAAACGTTTTTTACGGACCTTCACACAGAGTGCCACAGGCAGCGAGAAACTAATAAACTCGGCAACGAAGATGCTGTTTGTGGTAAGCTCTTTCTTTATCGTGACAACATCTCCGTTTTGTGTGTTTAAAGTCGTACTGAGCAGGTATCCTATGCCGAGCAATGAGGAGTTTGCTAAGCTGCAACTATGTTTGGCCATAGTAAGCACATTGCTGATCAGCAATTATACTTTCAATTTTTTCTTATATGTTTTATCAGGGTCAAATTACAGGCAAGAGTGGTCACAGATTAAAGAGGAATTTAAAGCTAAAATCATTGATATTTACACGCGACTGAAGCCGAATCGTACAGCTAATGTTGCAGATAACACTCAGAATGAAACAATATTTTAGTGGTTACTGAGTTTCGTATTTAACACATTTAAACGACAGCGACGTTGAAAGGGAACAGATTTGAGATTGAGAATCGTTATTATACAAGTGTATGTAGATGATACTTAAACTGATCTCTAAATGACAAATGACATAGAGATTCACGCGAACGGAAGCATCAGGTGTGTGGTAACTGGGGATATTGTTTGTGACAAATATGCATATGTTTAATCTAAGAAAATAGATTTTGACTCAATAGTTAAGATAGTAAGGGGGAAGAAGTGAAATATGATAGTGTCTTCATTTACTATTAAAACAACTGGTAATCTTTGTGTATATGACAGATTATGTGATGTTAATCGGATTATATATACTGGCGGTCAATTAAAACGCACCATTAACTCCATATGTTGATACTTAACTTGGCATACATGTTTATTGGTAGGCGTTTATGATAAGCAGTTATGCAGGTGTTTGTCTTGTCATTTGGCATTGTTTACTATGGATACTCATAAAAAGAAAACCGTTCCTCTAAATTTCAACCTGCATTAATCTGTCTCTTAATAAAGTCCAATTGATTTATTGTTTGGCTTTTGACAATGTTTCCCAGAACATTATTTTTTGTGCAAGTGACTAAAGAAACCCGGAAATGCACGCTCATTTCATAGCAACATTGTGGAATATACTTAAACTAAAATACATGTATGCACGTAAAAATGTGATATGTTGGCTCGTGATATGGATAATATCATATTTTATCCAAAAATGTCTAACTTTTTAAAAAACATGTTTTGTTTTGCGCTTTCATTGACCGTGAGTATATATACATGCATGCCATATTTGCATGTTTGTATGTTATATTTGTTTTGGTGACAATTCTGTATCGGATTATAAACCAAAACACTTGATTTGATATAGCCGAATAGGAGATTTATGAAAATAATTACTGAAAAAGGATCCCTTGGAGGCAACAAACACGAACACGGGATAAAAGTAGCAGACTCGGTTTTACTGCGTATCTTTTAATGAAATATGTCATTGGTTATATTACCGATAATTAAGTTTAAGTAAACAATGATTTCTTAGTGGGTATGCGATTTTGGAAGAAAACAGATCTAGAATTACACGTTAGCGCCACTGGTATCATGCCGCATGTGTATGCAATGGCGTTTCGTCGTCTTTTATTGCGTTATCATTTACACAAATGCAATCTTCCCTGATACCGCTAGTTAATTTTAATCAAATGTAATGAAACTGATTTTCGTATTGTTAAATTGATATGATTTTCTGATTATTCAATAATATAGTGTTACCTATGTATATGTTTAAGAATAATGTAAATAAGTTATTATGTAAACATGTTATTGTGTCATCCGATGTCATTCATTTAAAATTAATAACATACAGACGTTTCTGGATGAAAATATTGATGTTTACATTTAACATCATATGACGGTCATTCAAGGTTATGAAAATATTCTAAAACTTCTATGCTGTTCAATGACATTCTATAGTACAAATATAGCCTTTTGTGGTTGTTATTCATCTGGTTTAGTATATAAAAGCAATCTAAGAACTCTTCTGCGACACGGACTATCACAATCTGACTTTTATGGTGATGTGATTTACAAACTTCGTTAGATCCGCGGTCATAATCAGTTTCATAAAATCTGTATTAAACTTGTTAAAACGTATATCAAAGGAGGTTATGACCTTATCATTTGGCAACGTACTACATGTTTAGTGGTTGACCCATTTACAGTTCGCCACTATGCTTTCCTCTTTGATTGTGCGATGACCGGACATATTGTGGACCCTATGATGACGTCTACCTAAATGCTTATAGGACGTTAGTGTTTGATGTTTGTCTTTAATCGTGTCCTGTCGTACCCTTAACGGTTTGTTCTCTTGTTGCTCTGGCTTATGCCAAGTCATTGAGTACTTACTCTGTGGCTATCTAGGCTTTTGTTCTTTTATATTATATATACATGGTCATTTATGTGTTTTACTTATATTGCCTATTGTTTGTTAGAGATTATAACCTGGCGAGAATATCTTTATTTACACTCTCCCGTTTATTGGGATGACAATAGGGTAAGAGTGAGGTTTAGTTCACCCTACAACCAGGTTTATACCCCGGGACCTTTTTTGCCACTGACCGTTCCAATAGGGTAGTCCTATTGTCAACCCTGTGTGTATGTGATGTCTTGTCTTGCCTTTTATTCATCTTTATTATATATATAGTTGTTCTTTGTTTCTTTGTGTGTTTGTGGTTGACTGTTGTCCTTGAATGCTAATTTTCCTGTTCGATTTTTATATGTACGTTTAGTATTTGGATTGAGAATTTAAATTAGAATTCAGTATAAAATGAAAATGTTGGATGCTTTGAATTCTCATCTATAGCAAAGAGACATTGGATTATTTGGACTATTGTGAATAGATAAACCAGGAAAGACTTGAAGTGAAATGGATTAAAGGGACGTTTGACAAGTTTGATTAAAGGGCACTTGACAGTTTAGACTAAATTGACACTGGCTAATATTATTTGGGCTTTATTCTTATATCGAATGTAAATGAAACACTGGATTCATTTTATGTATTTTTTGTAAGTGAATATTGTTCATTGTAATATTTGGAAAAAAAAGTTGAATATATTGTAAAAATAGTTATTGGTGTTTTTGTTTCCTTTATTGTTACAATTTATCCGTAACACTTATCCATACCTTACAGGTTTGGACAAATTAGGTCCATCCCATATCAAAGATAGCTAATGTTCTAGAAAAGCTGAAATCTTTAACAAGTCTTCTTTTTTCAAGAATATATGTACCCATATTGAAAGCTATCTAATACCCTGGTCCGGGGTTCCATGCTTTACATGTTTATAGATATATTCTTCGCAAGAACCATTGGACATATTTTTACAGTTGCATTTAATAAATGATCCATTTATAATAGAATATTCCAATCTTCTTCTCTAAAACTATAAGAACTAAATGTCTAATATTATACAGCATAAGCCTATAGGCTGCTAGAAAACTAGACCCAACCCATGTGTCATATAATTACAAAGAGTCATATATAAACTCTTTGAACATCTTCTCTGAAACGACAAGAGCCAGATGTTTAATATTTGTTCATGTAGCATAAGCTTATGATTCTCTACAATTTTATTAAAATAGTAACTCTGGTGATGAATCTACAAGAGCTAGAGGTGTAATATGTTGCATGTAGCATAGGATTATTGTTCTCTGCCACGTTATTTAAATGGTGATACTGGAATCAAGTTTGGCCTAGTCCCGGGGTCACCATATTGCATTTTTATATAGGAAAAACTGTTAAAATTATTCTCTGATACGTCAAAAGCCGAGTGTCTAATATTTTGAATGTATCGTAAGCACATGGTTTGTTTAAATGGTGAATCTAATATGGCCACTACTGGGATCACAGTTTTACATAGATTTATATTAAGTAATTATTGTGTATCTTCAGGACATGCGAGCACTTTGATACACAACCATTGGACCTTTTGTTTATGGCTTGTAGTTCAAATTTTGATTTGAGTTAACCTCTATACTTACTAAGAATGGGATTTTTGATGAAGTTATACTTAAACAAAATGAGAAACTGGTCCTATAGAAACCACAGCAATCAAACTCAATGCCACTGTAGGTCCGTACTAAACCAAAAACCGAAATAAGAGCATACTTAAAATGTCAATTAAAAGAACAATACGTAACATAAAAAGTGATGAAGACATGGTTACCGACTTGGAACGGTCAGTAGGAAATAACACCTACAGGTTATCTTAAACGAGTTTATGTGTTCACAATATAGCTATTATCCTGTTTTCAACGCCCAAATTTACAAAACTGTATAAATAGAAGTATATCCCATCGAGAAAAAAACAACAACAATAACTCCCACATCCAGAGAAATTTACAAACAATGCACTTACATGTTGTAAGATATAGAAGCATAATTAGAAAAATCCTCAGGCTGTGTTCAGAATTATACTGAACAAATACAGCAGTTGTAGCCAAAGAAAGCCAATCTACGGCACAACCAAAACTAAATAATTAAAACACAGAAGTTAATGCCTATTTTAACTATGTTTGGCATAATTCCATTCACAAATGAGACCAATGTATTGTCAACTGATAAGAAAAGGGAAATAAGGGATTTTACCGTTAAAACTTCATTTTTAGGTGATTGCAATCCAATTGTGTACTCTAATTGTAGTAGCATCGGTATGTCCAGAATAGCTTTTAGAGTATACATATGTATATTTAACCGTGTTCACTAACTTTGAACTATTCCGGTGTCCTTGGTACCGATCCTTATGTGTAAGCTTTTAAAAACGTTCCATCTGGTAGTTCTTGCTATATTGCTATATTCAGTAATATAATGTGGTCAATAATAGGACTACTGCTTATCCAGGCAGAGGGGTAAACGAAAAATGAAATGTGTAAGTAAATTTGCAGTCGAATCAGCAGATAAGAAGGTTTTAGATCCTTTCTGCATATTTTTATCTCGATCTAAGTGGAGTGTGGGCCTGGAATTTCCAGTTGTTGTTGGCGTCATATTACCTGTTTGTGTTGGTGCGTCGTAAAATCCCAATTCAATTCATCATTTAACTTTTATAATGCTAACCCCTCTTTATTTCCTCCGAGACCTAGGTTTACCTTTCGTAATTTAAAATAAGGAATTAAAGAATTGCATAATACATTTGTTTTAGTTCCTGCTGATAAAGCAGTTAATAATGTAATTATTGTTTGACGCCTACATTTCGTCAATGTTTTATCTCTGAAACTCGGTAGCACTAATTCGTATACTCCAGTTCAATTTACTGAGGATGATGTTGTTTCCACACATATCACTCGGTGCACTAGTTTCAAGGCTGGGGTAGACGGAAAACAGAACAAACTGCCAACTAAGGATTCCTAAATTACATAAAAGTCCGTATACTGCCCGCTTTATTTCGAATTATAGTGCCTGCACCACCACAAACATCCAAACCTTTAACTTCTTGTCTTACTGCCGTTAATGATCACGTTAAACAATATCGTGCTAAAACTTATGAAAACTCTGGGATTAATTTATTTTGGTCTATTAAAAATTCAGGAGACGTTCTTGATAACATTTGCAATAAACGTCAAGTTTCATTTACAAGTATGTTCGTGGATCTTACTCGGCTTACCGTCCGATCTTTTTATATTTCTTTATAATAGAATAATAGAGGTGTGAGGTGTAACCACCATATAAACAAACTATGCTCGTGGATCTTACTCGGCTTACCAATAGGTCGGGTTGGTGGGGGCAAGGAGGGACATATAACAGAATAATAGAGGTGTGAGGTGTAACCACCATATAAACAAACCATGCTCGTGGATCTTACTCGGCTTACCAATAGGTTGGGTGGGTGGGGGCAAGGAGGGGTCTTATAACAAAATAATAGAGTTGTGAGGTGTAACCACCATAGATAACAAACCATGCTCGTGGATCTTACTCGGCTTACCAATAGGTCGGGTGGGTGGGGGCAAGGAGGGACATATAACAGAATAATAGAGGTGTGAGGTGTAACCACCATATAAACAAACCATGCTCGTGGATCTTACTCGGCTTACCAATAGGTTGGGTGGGTGGGGGCAAGGAGGGGTCTTATAACAAAATAATAGAGTTGTGAGGTGTAACCACCATAGATAACAAACCATGCTCGTGGATCTTACTCGGCTTACCAATAGGTCGGGTGGGTGGGGGCAAGGAGGGACATATAACAGAATAATAGAGGTGTGAGGTGTAACCACCATATAAACAAACCATGCTCGTGGATCTTACTCGGCTTACCAATAGGTTGGGTGGGTGGGGGCAAGGAGGGGTCTTATAACAAAATAATAGAGTTGTGAGGTGTAACCACCATAGATAACAAACCATGCTCGTGGATCTTACTCGGCTTACCAATAGGTCGGGTGGGTGGGGGCAAGGAGGGACATATAACAGAATAATAGAGGTGTGAGGTGTAACCACCATATAAACAAACCATGCTCGTGGATCTTACTCGGCTTACCAATAGGTTGGGTGGGTGGGGGCAAGGAGGGGTCTTATAACAAAATAATAGAGTTGTGAGGTGTAACCACCATAGATAACAAACCATGCTCGTGGATCTTACTCGGCTTACCAATAGGTCGGGTGGGTGGGGGCAAGGAGGGACATATAACAGAATAATAGAGGTGTGAGGTGTAACCACCATATAAACAAACCATGCTCGTGGATCTTACTCGGCTTACCAATAGGTTGGGTGGGTGGGGGCAAGGAGGGGTCTTATAACAAAATAATAGAGTTGTGAGGTGTAACCACCATAGATAACAAACCATGCTCGTGGATCTTACTCGGCTTACCAATAGGTCGGGTGGGTGGGGGCAAGGAGGGACATATAACAGAATAATAGAGGTGTGAGGTGTAACCACCATATAAACAAACTATGCTCGTGGATCTTACTCGGCTTACCAATAGGTTGGGTGGGTGGGGGCAAGGAGGGGTCTTATAACAAAATATTAAAGTTGTGAGGTGTAACTCCATATAAACAAACTATGCTCGTGGATCTTACTCTGCTTACCAATAGGTCGGGTGGGTGGAGGCAAGGAGGAGTCGTATAGCAGAATAATAGGGGTGTGAGGTGTAATCCTCATATAAACAAACTATGCTCGTGGATCTTACTCGGCTTACCAATAGGTCGGGTGGGTGGGTGGTGGCAAGGAGCGGTCTTATAACAGAATAATAGAGGTGTGAGGTGTAATCCTCATATAAACAAACTATGCTCGTGGATCTTACTTGGCTTACCAATAGGTCGGGAGGGTGGAGGCAAGGAGGAGTCTTATAACAGAATAATACAGGTGTGAGGTGTAACCTCATATACAAACTATGCTCGTGGATCTTACTCGACTTACCAATAGGTCGGGTGGGTGTGTGGGGGCACGGAGGGGTCTTATAACAAAATAATAGAGATGTGAGGTGTAACCTCATATAAACAAATTATGCTCGTGGATCTTACTCGGCTGACCAATAGGTCGGGTGGGTGGGTGGGGGCAAGGAGGGTCTTATAACAGAATAATAGAGGTGTGAGGTGTAACCTCATATAAAAAACTATGCTCGTGGATCTTACACGACTTACAAATAGGTCGAGTGGGTGGAGGCAAGGAGGAGTCTTATAACAGAATAATAGAGGTGTGAGGTGTAGCCCCCATATAAACAAACTATGCTCATGGATCTTACTCGACTTACCAATAGGTCGGGTTGGTGGGTGGGGCAAAGAGGGGTCTTATAACAGAATAATAGATGTGTTATGTGTAACCACCATATAAACAAACTATGCTCGTGGATCTTACTCGGCTTACCAATAGGTCGAGTAGGTGGGCAAGGAGTGGTCTTATAACAGAATAATAGAGGTGTGAGGTGTAACCATCATATAAACAAACTATGCTCGTGGATCTTACTCGACTTACCAATAGGTCGGGTGGGTGGGTCAAGGAGGGGTCTTATAACAGAATAATAGAGGTGTGAGGTGAAACCACCATATAAACAAACTATGCTCGTGGATCTTACTCGGCTTACCAATAGGTCGGGTTGGTGGGGTAAGGAGGGGTCTTATAACAGAATAATAGAGGTGTGTGAGGTGTAATCACCATATAAACAAACTATTCTTGTTTATCTTACTCGGCTTACCAATAGGTCGGGAGGGTGGATGGGCAAGGAGGGTTTTATAACAAATAACAGCAAATTGAATTTGATGATAACAGTAATAATTCAAAATTCTAAAAAGGTTAAGAGCAAATACATCAATTTACGATACGTTTTCTGGGGACGGGGAAACGTATTTCCCGTCACTCAACTATCACTCGATACAGATTGTAGATAACATAAGTATACGAGTAAATAAATACTCTCAATAACAAATAACAAAAGATAGATTTCGCCAAAAAAGTAATAAAAAAAGATAACAGTTATTAGTATTTTCGCCATAATAGATAACAAAATATATAATGTGTCAATAACATAACAGCTTTACAGAAATACAGAAATAGCCCTTTCTACTACCTCCCATACACCCCTTCCACAGCCTCCCTCTAATAGGTAGCGTTTTTTTTATATCTCAGTCAAGTTTATATCATACTCAATTCTCTATCAATTTATAATAGCGTATCGTCTCTCCAGGAAGTCATGAGTTTATCAGAGATTGAAGTGGTTTATTACGTCTCTGATTATATATAGGCCATTACTTCATTATCGGGATAAGCTTATGTCGTCTCTCTAGGAAGTCATGTGTTTATCAGAGATTGAAGTGGTTTAATATGTCTATGATTTTATAAAGGCCATTACTTTATTATCGGGGCTAAGCTTATGAGAAATGAAATAGGATATATTCCATATAAGCTTATAAGACAAGATGCCCAATCTCTCCGTAGTAGTCTTTAATACCAGTCCCACGACTTAAATTACAATATGCTATACCAGGGTGAGATAATTCTGTCCTGACTGAGACAAGCTTGACGCTCTGTTATCTCACCATAGTATGTAATACCAGTCCCACATCTAACGTTACAATATGCTATACCAGGAGATAATTCTGTCCTGACTAAAACAAATTGTTCGTTCGATTATCTCACCGTTGAAGGTAATACCAGTCCCACACCTAATACTACAATTTGCTATACCAGGGTGAGATGATACTGTCCTGACTGAGACGAGCTACACGCTTGGTTATCTCGCCATAGTACGTAATGCCAGTCCCACACCTAATATTAAAATATGCTATACCAAGGTGAGATATTTCAGTCCTGACTAGCTGTAAGATCGGCTATCACTCCATAGTATGTAATACCAGTCCCACACCTAATATTACAATATGTTATACCAGGGTGAGATTATAAGTAGGGAACTACAACCCGAGGTCTCCGTGTTTTTATCGTAACCGAGGCTCTGTCAAGGTTCCAATTAAAACACGTATACCGAGGGTTGGAATTCCCTATCTCAACAGAATACCTATGATAGATTCATTTTCTTGCATATCAGAGACATGTTGTGCGTTGACGCCGCCCGCTACTAATGTTTTGCATGTTTTCCTGCATACCGGATGTTGTTGCGCGTACGACTTTTATCTCGACCCTAGGATGAGATGGAAATATCTAACCCCGGTAAAATGACAAATATCCTTGTCCGGTATGCAAGAAAATCCTGTCCTGACTATGTCAGGCTGGCTGTCCCTACTGACGTCATCTCGATTTTTTCAAATTCATCACTGATATTCCGCCGCTTCACTCCTGATTTTCTCTGGACTTCATCCGCGGTGCGCTAATTCGGTGTGCACATGCAATACTAAAACATAACGCGTTCTAATTAAATTATTTCCTGTGTCAATATAATCATCGTTATTGTTAGTTTTCTTTTTTTCCACCGTTTTTATATACATATGTTTAATTTTAAGTGTATTCATTTAAAACGGCAGTATACAATTTGAAAGTTCACTTACATATCAAAGAACTGCAAGTACGCGATATTCAATTGAAGTAAGTGTTAACACGATATGCATCAATACTGGAAAGTTATAATATATAAACAAATTGGTAGGTTTCTATGTAAGGAGAGTCAGTGCTGTCATGGTTAGCAGGTGGGACTGTTCGATTCCCGGCCGCAGTTGATTTTGCGATTGGTAATCAGTGCTGGGTGATTACCTAATTGGGTACTGTTTCCAGCAGTACTAGATTGGATGCCGGGGGTACTGTTTCCATCAGTACTAGCCGAGACTAGATGCCGGGCGTGGGGATGTTTCCAACAGTACTAGCCGAGACAGGATGCCGGGGGACTGTTTCCAGCAATACTAGCCTTGATTGTGGACTGGATGAGGAGGTGGGACTGTTTCCATCTGTACTAGCCTAGACTGGATGCCAGGGGCAGGGGAGTTAAAAGACACCTGCCTTGGGATCTACTGGAAATAGGTTGTTCCATTCGTACTTTAAATAACGACTTTTATGTGCATTAATACAATCTCCTATCCACAACTTGAAGCTGTTTATGAGGATAGATAGATATATTATGTTGTGAATGCGGTAAGTCAGTTGAATGACGCGATAACGTTTGATTTATACAAATGTTATTGCCATATATGTACAAGAACAATGCAATCGGGTCGGGCCACAAGTGCTACCCACATTAGTTACGGCCCTTCCCTACAATGTAGTTTTAACACTTGAAATATAATGAATGACAATTGATATTAACACGTATCAATAAACTGGATTAACTACAACATAATATGTAGTAAAACATGTTAAGATAATAAGAAAATAGAAATAAAAATTAAAGGAAAGGTAGAAGTGGAAGAAAGAATAATGCTACACATGTGACATTGCTCGGGTTGATCAGACAGATAAAATGTAATGGCAAACATAAGTAATTCGATAACGCGATAACGTTAAGTATGTGTTTTTACTAAAATGCTTTACTGAAAAGATTGATCTACTATTAAAAACGTATAATTAGACTCTAATATGTTATTCTATGTTTTTACGTGTACTGAGAAAAATAAATTCAGCACATAAAATGCATGTCAATTCCATAGACGAGATACGAAGCCGTGTATGTTCGTGTTCAATGATAAAGTTCATAGATACGTCCAATGATAATGCCACAAAGTCATTTGTAAACGAAGTCGGTGACAAAAGTAAAGCAAATATTGGGAACATACTGTTATAGGTTATCGAAAATCGTTCTTATTTCAATGAAAAGCGAGGTAATTATAAAATTACGAAATTTGGAATGTTTTTGTTTGAGAATAACATTCTTCTTTTTTTTTTTATCACATTTTTTATACAATGACAGAATGGGCAGTTATTGTCCATGCTAAATAGTAAATGTGTTCAAAGCAATACCTTTGTATAACGAAATCATTTCTTTTTAATATGGGAGGTAATTCTGATACGAAGGCTTAGAAAATAATAAAACAACACACTTTCTTTTTGGAAAGTATCAACTTTTCCTAGCATTGCTAATAGCTTCAAACACATATATAAATATTCATATGTTTAATCTATGTCCCTAAAAAGTCTTGCTAACATTTTTTGTTCAGTATATAATTTATATATTATTAACGCATTCTCGCACTCGATCGATCGATACTAGTATCATAGATAGATGCATGTTATTGCTTAATTGTGATGCTTACAGACCCTATGTATGATAACTTGAGTTTTACTGTTTTAGGACATATAACATGTATAATAACATACTCATTTACAAACATATATCAGACTCTACTGTGGGCACCCCCAGCTGCTAAAGCACTGCCATGAAGGTCTTTATAGAATAAACAACAGTTTACCATTTACAACCAGTCTGTCGTTTGCCAGCATAGGTTTGATAACAGACCAGTTTGTATATCCTTCTATACTTATATATATATAGTTCTTTGTGCGAATGCAAGAAGTTACATGGTCTTCGCGGCAGTGTAAGTTCGTAATAGCTCTACAAGTGTACATGTATATCTGCAATGTACATGTTACATGAACTGTGGACCCTATGATGACGCCTACCTAAAGCCCATTGAGACGGTGGCGTTTGATGTTTGCCCATGATCTTTCTTGTCGTGCCCTTAATGGTGTATTCGCTTACTGCTCTGGCTTCTGCCAAGTCATTGCGTACCTTCATTGTGGCTTTCTAGGCTATTGTTTGTTTGTATTATATTTACACGAGCATATTTGTGTTTCACTTATATTGCCTATTGATGCTGCCTTGTTGGTTAGAGATTAGATCATGGCGGGGATTTCTTTAATTACACTGTCCTGTTTTAATGGGATGACAGTAGGGTAAGTGTGAGGTTTGGTGCACCCTAGAACCAGTTTAAACCCCCAGTGGTCTACTTTGCCACTGACCGTTCCAAGGCGGTAGCCCTATTGTCAACCCTTTTGTGTTTGTGATGTCGTTTACTTTTATTATTACTTTTGCCTTCTTGTTTGTCTGTTTCCATGTTTGTTTCTGTGTTTTGTGGTTGACTGTCTTCCTTGAATGCTACTTTCCCTGTCCGATCTTTTTGTATTTCTTTTTACAGTAATTAAGATGCTGAATTGCTCAAGGACACACGCTGCATGCTGTAGCCACGATTCAAACCCGCAACCCGCCATTATACCCCTGCAATTTAATGCCATGGATACCGATAGTTAACTGTTCATTGTATACATATAGAATGTCTCAATTTCAGGAACATATTATAATATTTATTTGATTTAATATCCTTCAGGGTTAAAGTCATACTTTGGGTGGGGGGCGCAACATAGCTATATGTGTAAGAATTGACCAAAACAACACAGAAGTATGTAAACAAAACAACAAAAACAACAGGTTTCGGGCTGGTGGGGGGGGGGGGGGGGGTGCGTTGAAAAGGAAGCCCATGACCCAATATGGATGAAGAATGAATAAGATGAATAATGCTATAAGAAATCCCAACCAAAATGTGGGTGACATAATAAAAACACGCTGACGTCGGCGCACGCTCGGTTACCTCTTCGACCTGACATAGTATATTTATAGAACATTTACATAACTTCCTGTTAGGTACCGACCATTTTGATTTCTGGGGGGGGCCTGGGATTTTTTTTGAAAAAATATTCTGGCCCTTGTATTGCTGAAAAAAAATATCCTGGCTCTGACTTGAAGGAAAAAAAATAAACAGTCCCTCAAACTGTTGGAAAAAAATAATCTGGCTCTGAGTCCAATTAGAGGAAAAAAATCTGGCTCCCTCTTCAGTCTATAAAATAAGATAAATGTAGATCTACTTCATCAGTCACTGGATTCAACATGGAGATGTTTAACCACACTCTGGCTACCTCAGAAGTTTATTGAAATCTCAGGTTGAAATGAGTTGTAGAAGACAGTGCTAGTATTCATGGTTGTAATAAATGTGATGTGCATAGATCATGGTAGTGATACATGTGGTATACATTAGTCATGGCAGTTATAAATGTAGTATACACTGGCAATGGTGGCAGTAAATGTGTTGTATAAAAGTAGGTGTTATAAAGTGATCATGGTAGTAATTTGGTATACATTGATCATGGTAGTAATGAACATGATATTCATATAAAGTCATGGTTATAATTAATGTGGTATACATAAGTCATGGTTGTAATAAGGCCATTATTTTTTGATAATTCATTTTACGAACCCTCCTACGACAAAACAAAATTAGGTATTTTATTTTTCC
>JAWPHD010014517.1:0-60756 GCA_037043455.1 Cyrtodaria siliqua
TTATGATCAAAACAATATCTTGAATAAAATGCTGCCCAGCCGTTTATTCCTGCCGGAGAACTACGAGTTTTTACGATTTTATCGGACATGCGCAATGCCATTCAGTTGAACGAAAACGAACTACTCGGGGCAGTTCCGATAGTAAACTAATCGATCGGAACTCGTCGACAATCCGACGAGGCAGTTCCGATTGTAAACGAATAAGATCGGAAAATCTCCGTAATCGGCTTGTCTAAAACAATTACGAATACAATTTCAAAAATCCGATCTTTTCTATCCTGTTTTTCCCCAGCAAAACGCATATTACATGGGGTGAAATTATTGCCGTTTACCTTTTTCATAGTCCTCTTTACAATTAAGTAAAGTTTATATCAATTGGTGGACAAACAGATATAGGTAGAGCATCTTTAACTTTAATTTTTAGTATAAAACGTTGTCGTCAGTAGGTTTAAAAACATGGTGTACGCATGTTGTAAAATTGGTTGTTGTTGGCAGAATATTTACTTAATAGATAGAAATCCATGTCATATAAGAAATAAAATATTTCCAGCAGGTTTGTATTATGTGGGATCAAAACCTTATGTTTGGGACTTGGAACGCATCAAAGCCACATGTCTATGGGCCTTGGAATCGATGATCTTCAAGTCCTGCCCACCAGGTATTGATCTGGGACAATATAAACCCGCTGAAAATATTTTATTTCTTAAACAGAGAGATCACTGATCACCAACTGTACTCATACTATTATTGTCCAGATTTCTATCAGTGGCTTAGCATGGCATACTCAAATACTCAGAGTAACAGTGTAACATCAAAGTACTCAGAGTAACAGTGAACATCACAGTACTCAGAGTAACAATGAACATCAAAGTACTCAGTGTAACATCAAAGTACTCAGTGTAACATCAAAGTACTCAGAGTAACAGTGAACATCAAAGTACTCAGTGTATTATCAAAGTACTCAGTGTAACATCAAAGCACTCAGAGTAACAGTGTAACATCAAACTACTCAGAGTAACAGTGAACATCAAAGTACTAAGAGTAGCAATGAACATCAAAGTAACATCACAGTACTCATAGTAACAGTAAACATCAAAGTACTCAGTGTAACATCAAAGCACTCAGAGAAACAGTGAACATCAAAGTACTCAGAGTAGCAATGAACATCAAAGTACTCAGAGTAACAGTGTAACATCAAAGCACTCAGAGTAACAATGACATCAAAGTACTCAGAGTAACATCAAAGCACTCAGAGTAACAGTGAACATCAAAGTACTCAGAGTAGCAATGAACATCAAAGCACTCAGAGTAACAATGACATCAAAGTACTCAGAGTAACAGTGAACATCAAAGTACTCAGAGTAACAATGACATCAAAGTACTCAGTGAAACATCAAAGCACTCAGAGTAACAGTGAAACATCAAAGCATTCAGAGTAACAGTGAACATCAAAGCACTCAGAGTAACAGTAAACATCAAAGTACTCAGAGTAACAATGAACATCAAAGTACTCAGTGTAACATCAAAGTACTTAGAGTAACAGTGAACATCGAAGTACTCAGAGTAACAATGAACATCACAGTACTCAGAGTAACAGTGAACATCAAAGTACTCAGAGTAACAATGAACATCAAAGTACTCAGTGTAACATCAAAGTACTTAGAGTAACAATGAACATCACAGTACTCAGAGTAACAGTGAACATCAAAGTACTCAGAGTAACAATGAACATCACAGTACTCAGAATAACAATGAACATCAAAGTACTCAGAGTAACAATGAACATCAAAGTACTCAGTGTAACATCAAAGTACTTAGAGTAACAGTGAACATCGAAGTACTCAGAGTAACAATGAACATCACAGTACTCAGAGTAACAATGAACATCACAGTACTCAGAGTAACAATGAACATCACAGTACTCAGAGTAACAATGAACATCACAGTACTCAGAGTAACAGTGAACATCAAAAACTAAAAAAAAAAAAAAGAAGTCTAAAAATTTGAAAAATTCCTTTAAAAGCAAAGTTGGGTGGATGGGATAGGGATATGGTCACCCGCTCCAACACCCACCTCCTTGAGTACATTGGAAATGGCCATGCTATGCCCTTGCCTGTGGCGGTAAAACAATTGCTAACCTTTAAAAAAATCTAAACTCCCATGGGTAATGCATATTCTGGCAAAATCAAATTATTATTCATCCAATGATAATTTATTCCATTTCAGCACCATAGGAATGCTTCTCAAACATCTGTATATAGGCAAAGGCCTGCCAAATCTCCGGATAAAATCCGGATTCTATGGACTTTTCATTTGCTCTCCAGATTTAAGTGTACCATTTCCAGAATTTCTGTCAAATCTTGTTTTTTAAAAAAAAATCATGTTTTAACAGATATATTTTCACAGTTGATCAGTTATTTTCTACATTGTTTTTCTAATCTAATTACTAAGTCCTCCCTAGAACTAACGATTTGTGTACATGTTGAATGATAACAGACATGCTAGTCTATTATTTTCTATAACTGTCAAACAATGCTTAAGTATTAATTGTATTTAAATAATTTAAATTTACACTTTAAAAAAAAAGTGCGAAAATCAAGTCGCAATTTTCATTTAAAAATGTTCTTCGCAGTGCTTTAGATCTTAAATTTCAAAATCTCTGGATTTTGCATTAAAAGGTTTTGGCAGGCCTCTAGTTAATGAAAATCATTATGTAAATATTGTTATAGACAAAGAGGAAAATCATTATGAAAATATTGTTATAGACAAAGAGGAAAATCATTATGAAAATATTGTGACAAAGAGGAAAATCATTATGAAAATATTGTTATAGACAAAGTGGAAAATCATTATGAAGATATTGTTATAGACAAAGAGGAAAATCATTATGAAAATATTGTTATAGACAAAGAGGAAAATCATTATGAAGATATTGTTATAGACAAAGAGGAAAATCATTATGAAGATATTGTTATAGACAAAGAGGAAAATCATTATGAAGATATTGTTATAGACAAAGAGGAAAATCATTATGTAAATATTGTTATAGACAAAGAGGAAAATCATTATGTAAATATTGTAACTGATGACATAATGACATTGTTTACTGTATTTGCAAAACTAGGACTATTTGAGTGTTTTCACAATCACAGGAAATTGTCACCTTGATTATTGCCTGCTATTAATATAAAATATCAAAAATTCTAAAAATATATAACCAGACATGTTTTAACTAAAACAATAGTATAGAGCCAGACAAGACTTAGCTAAAAACAGTATTATAGAACCAGATCAGACTTAAAGATGAATGGCCACCCTTTTATAGTATTATCAATTATCAAATTTAACTCTTAAACATCATATGAACATTTCTTGATAGTTCCGGAGAGAAACATATATGTAAAATCGCTACTAAGTTGTATGTAAAAATACGTATTATCTGCATGACGTAGATACTACTTTTACCACTTCGTGACTGCACGGGGAAATGAGGTAAATCTAAACTGTATTGCTGCACAACTATTGCCAGATAATTGATAAATACATTTACCTGTGGATTGATTTACCTGTTCAAAGTTTTCTACGTCATCAAATAAAATGTTATTCTTGCTTTTCACAGATATCGCAATGTGTGAATTGTAAATATCTATTGTTGTCTATTGATTGCAATTTAAATAAACATAAACATGTTCATAAAACAAAACATGGCCGGGGTACTTTAACTAACACAAAATTCTCAATAATAATAATAATAAAAATAATAATAATAAAAGGTAATAATTTCCTGTCTTCACAATAATGTTTTGCACAAACAGAAATATCAATTCTCAATGGTTATAATATTTTTGTTTTAGTTAAGTCTTGTCTAGTTCTATAATATTTAGTTTAGTTTTGTCTGGTTCCATGATATTGTTTTGGTAAAACCTTGCTGGTTTTATACATTTTGCTTTAGTCTTATCTGGTTCTATAATATTTAGTTTTAGCCTTGCCTGTTCCATAATGATGTTTTGGTGAAACTTTGTCTGGCTCTATAATATTGTTTTAGTTAAGTCTTGTCTGGCTCTATAATATTTAGTTTTAGCCTTGTCTGGTTCCATAATATTGTTTTAGTTAAGTCTTGTCTGGTTCTATAATATTGTTTTAGTTAAGTCTTGTCTGGTTCTATAATATTGTTTTAGTTAAGTCTTGTCTGGTTCTATAATATTTAGTTTTAGCCTTGTCTGGTTCTATAATATTGTTTTAGTTAAGTCTTGTCTGGCTCTATAATATTGTTTTAGTTAAGTTTTTCTGGTTCTATAATATTTAGTTTTAGCCTTGTCTGGTTCCATAATATTGTTTTAGTTAAGTTTTTCTGGTTCTATAATATTTAGTTTTAGTCTTGTCTGGTTCCATAATATTGTTTTAGTTAAGTCTTGTCTGGTTCTATAATATTTAGTTTTAGCCTTGTCTGGTTCCATAATATTGTTTTAGTGAACATTGTCTGGTTCTATAATACTGTTTTAGTTTTCTTGTCTGGTTCCATAATATTATTTTAGTTAAGTCTTGTCTGGTTCTATAATATTTAGTTTTAGTCTTGTCTGGTTCCATATAGTGAAACATTTTCTGGTTTGGTAATACTGTTTTAGTTTTAGTCTTAGTCTTGTCTGGTTCCATGATATTGTTTTAGTGAAACATTGTCTGGTTCTATAATATTGTTTTAGTTAAGTATTGTCTGGTTCTATAATAGTTAGTCTTAGCCTTGTCTGGTTCCATACTATTGTTTTAGTGAAACATTGTCTGGTTCTATAATTCTATAATACTGTTTTAGTTTTCTTGTCTGGTTCCATAATATTGTTTTAGTTAAGTCTTGTCTGGTTCTATAATATTTAGTTTTAGTCTTGTCTGGTTCCATATCGTGAAACATTTTCTGGTTCTGTAATACTGTTTTAGTTTTAGTCTTAGTCTTGTCTGGTTCCATGATAATGAAACATTGTCTAGTTCTGTTATACAGGCCTGCAAAATCTTTGGATAAAATCCGGAGAATTAAAATCCAGATTCTCCGGATTTTTAGCTCTACTGGCCAAAGGCCAGCAGAGCTTATGGGATGGCGAGTTGTCCGTCGTCCGTCGTCCGTCGTCCGTCCGTCTGTCCGTCCGTCCGTCCGTCATCCGTCCTTCGTCCGTCCGTCGTCCGTCTGTTAACTTTTGGCTTGTGAACACTCTAGGGCCTTCATTATTAATCGAATCTTTACGAAACTTTGCCAGTGTCTTTATATTATGAAAGCTCGGACAAGTTCGAAAAACAGCAGGGTCGGATAAATTTCACCGGAGTTATGGCCCTTGTTTTGCTGAAAATGCCATATTAAGCCTTGTGAACACTCTAGCACCTTCATTTATTATTTGATCTTTACCAAACTTGCACATATTGTTAATATCAATGAAAGCTCGGACAAGTTCGAAAACCAGCCAAATCGTAACAGTAACACCGGAGTTATGACCCTTGTTTTTTCCGAAAATTGCTATTTTCTGCCTTGTGAACGCTCTAACACCTTCATTTATCGTTTGATCGTTACCAAACTTGCACAGATTGTTAATACCAATGATAGCTTGGACAAGTTCGAAAATCAGCTAAATTGGATTAGTAACACCAGAGTTATGGCCCTTGTTTTTTCTGAAAAATGCCATTTTCTGCCTTGTGAACACTATAGCACATTCATTTATTATTTAATCTTTACCAAACTTGCACAGATTGTTAATATCAATGAAAGCTCAAACAATTTCGATAACCAGCTAAATCAGATCAGTTACACCGGAGTTATGGCCCTTGTTTTTTCTGAAAAATGCTATTTTCTGCCTTGTGAACACTCTAGGGCCTTCAATATTAATTGGACCCATACTTAACTTTGTCAGTGTTTTTATATCAATGAAAGCTCAGACAAGTTCGGAAACCGGCAAGATCGAAATAATTTCACTGGAGTTATGGCCCTTGTTTTGTTGTAAAATGCCATATTAAGCCTTGTGAACACTCTAGCACCTTCATTTATTATTTGATCTTTACCAAACTTTCACAGATTGGTAATATCAATGAAAGCTCAGATAAGTTTGAAAACCAGTTAGATCGGACCATTAACAGCGGAGTTATTGCCCTTGATTTAGTTAAAATGCTATATTTTGACTTGTTAAGATGATAGGGCCTTTATCTTTCATTCGATCTTTACCAAACTTTACCAGATCGTTTATATAAATGAAAGCTCGGACATGTTTGAAGGCCAGCCAGATCGGACCAGTAACAGCTGAGTTATGGCCCTTGATTTAGTTAAAAATGCTATATTTGCCTCATTAATTTGATAGAGCCTTCATCTTTCATCTGATGTTTATAAAACTTTACCTGATTGTTTATATCAATGACAGCTCAGACGGACCAGTAACAGATGAGTTATGGCCCTTGATTTAGTTAAAAATGCTATATTTTGCCTTGTTAAGATGATAGGGCCTTCATTTTTCATGTGATCTTTATGAATCTTTACTAGATTGTTAAAAGCAATGAAAGCTCGGTCAAGTTCGAAAACCAGCCAGATCGGACTAGTAACAGTTGAGTTATGGCCCTTGATTTAGTTAAAAATCCTATATTTTGCCTCGTAATGACGATAGGGCCTTCAGCTTTCATCCGATCTTTAAGAACCTTTACCAGATTGTTAATATCAATGAAAGCTTGGACAAGTTAGAAAATCATCCAGATTCGACCATTTACATCGGAGTCATGGCCCTTGATTTTCTGAAATATGCTATATCTTGACCTCATTAAGACGAAAGGGCCTTCATTTGGCTGTATTTCATTGAAACTATGCAGGAATGATCAGTACCAAGCCTAGTTGTACATAGTCACTGTGTGCCAGTTGAATGATTTTGGTGGAGTTATAGCCCTTTAAAGGTTTTAATACACAAACTTTGTTCTGACTAGTTCTCCTGAACCCCTGGCCGGATTAAACGAAACTTTTTAGAGATGATCGTTTCTATGTCTAGTTGTGCAATTCATCGCCGTGCCCCTTGAATGATTTTTGGCTGAGTTATGGCCCTTTAAAGTTTTTAATACACAAACTTTGTTCTGACTAGTTCTCCTGAACCCCTGGCCGGCTCCTGAACCCCTGGCCGGATTTAAACGAAGCTTTTTAGGGATGATCAATTCCATGTCTAGTTGTGCAATCATTGCCGTATGCCGGCTAAAGGATTTTTTTGGCAGAATTATGTCCCTTTATAGGTTTTAATACACAAACTTTGATCTACTTTTCCTGAACCCCTCACCAGATTTCAATGAAACTTTGCAGGGATGATCAGCACCAAGCCTAGTTGTGCATATCATCGTCACGTTCCGGTTTACAGATATTTGGCAAAGTTATGGCCCTTTAAAGGGTCTTGATACCACAATTTTTTTCCGGGCTAGTTCTCCCGAACCCCTGGCTGGATATAGGCGAGACTTGACAAGGATGATCAGTATCAAACCTAGTTCTGCAGATCATCGCCATATTTCGGATGAATGATTTTTGGCAGAGTTGTGACCCTTTAAATGTTTTAATACACAAGCTTTATCCAGATTAGTCTCTTCTGGATTCTTTGCGGGATTTAAGCGAATCTTGGCGAGAATGATCAGTACTAAGCCTAGTGTCACCTGTCATTGCCATGTTCTGGTTGAATGATTTATGAAAGACTTATGGCCCCTTATACATAAACTTTATCTTGAGCCAGTAGAGCGTCCACAGGCCCTCTTGGGCCTCTTGTTTAGTCTCTCTCAGGATCTCCTGATTTAAGTATACAATCTCCGGGTTTTTCCCTCAAAACAAAATGTTCATGATTTACTTTCACAGCTATACGTTCACAGTTTATTATCAGCTATTTCCCGAAATGGTCGTGTTATGCTCCCTAGTCAGAGGAGTATTTACAAGTGTCGAATCATTGGGGGTCATCCGTGTATAGACTGAATATACAATTAACACTTAAGGACATAATAAATTCCTTCAGTGGCATGCGCAATAGCAGCAATATGTATGTTGCTTCTTTAATTGGTCAACCTAACTTAAATAGCAAGTGTGAGGAACTAGCAACTCTTTGTGTGTAGTACCACTATAACAGCTGTTGCTGTGTACGATGATTATAATTTGTATAAGAGTAGACTTTGTATTTGCATTTAGTACGCATCTGTTTAGAAAAGTAAGTGCACTTCCATAAAAAAAAGAGAAAAAAAAATGAAGAAAGTTGTGGTAAAATTAAAGCATGTCTTTCTAATCGAATTACAATGCTAATCTGTTATTTTCTATAACTATCAAACAATATTAATTGCATCAATAATTTAATTTGTGCTTTAAAACAATTTTGTGCGAAAATGAAGTTGCGCGCTCCAAATTTCCATTTAAAAATGTTCTTCGCGCGCTTTAAATCTCAGGATTTTGTGTTAAAAAGTTTTGGCAGGCCTAGTAATATTATTTTAGTTGTTTTTGTTTCAGTTAAAGGGAATGTAGCGACACAGCCAAACCATCTTTAGTATTGAAAGTTCTGAAAAATCATACTCATTTAAGGTCTTCATCATGACACCATGTATGCAAATGTGGAAACGTGGCTCCATCGTAAATGGAGTGTCTACTATAGAATTGCAGCAATTCTGCAGTTCTACAGGTTAGACGGTTCTAGGCCCATTCTCCATATTTTATCTTGATGTAAATGGAGGATGAGCCTGGCATGTTCATTCCTGTTAGGCGCCATATAACCTTTCATGTGTTGGTGCGCCATAAAATCCAATTCAATTCACAATTTAATGAATAAAAATAAGGGTGAAAGAATTATCAGAATAGGATGATAAACAAAGAAGATATGATCATTTAGAGGTTCTACTGAAACGGATATGGAAGCTGACATTTTGAGAGCTATAACATCACTTTCTAAGTGACCATCTATGGAATATTAATTTATAAATATGAAAATTTACTGATTCAGGCCTGCCAAATCTCCGGATTTTTTAGTCGCTCTCTGGATCTCCGGATTTAAGAGTACACGGATTTTCCATCAAAACAAAATGTTCATGATTAAACAGCAATAGGTACACAGTTTATCACCTATTTCCTGAATTGGTCCTGTTACACTCCCTAGTCAGAGGAATATATACAAGTGTCAAATCAGCAAGGGTCATCCATGTAATACACTGACTGAATATACAATTAACATCTAAGGACATAATTAGTTCCTTCAGTGGCATAACGACATGTTTAATGCAGTAATATCTGTGATTTCCTTAATTGGTCAACCTAACTGAAATAGCAAGTGTGAGGAACTAGCAACTCCTTGTGTGTGGTACCACTATAACAACTGCTGCTGTGTACGATGATTATAATTTGTATAAGAGTTGACTCTGTGTTTGCATTTAGCACGCATCTGTTTAGAAAAGTAAGTGCACTTTCATAAAAAAAATAGTTGTGGTAGAAAATAAACCAAGTCTTTCTAATCTAATTACTAGCTATGCTAATTTATTATTTTCTATAACTATCTAACAATGCATCAACCACAAGGCACATCAACTTGCATAAATAATTTTAAATTTGCACTTTAAAAAAACAGTGTGAAAATCAAGTCGCGCGCTCCAAATTTCCATTTAAAATGTTTTTCGAGCGTTTAAAATCTTAAATTTTAAAAATCTCATGATTTTGTGTTAAAATGTTTTGGCAGGCCCTGCTGATTTATAGGAAAACAATGACAGCAACTGTATGAAAAACATGTATACTTAATGGCAATAATGCTTTTTAGATCACCTGAGCCGGAGGCTCAAGGTGATCTATTGGGATCACTCTTCGTCCGTCGTCGTCCGTCGTCGGCGTTAACTTTTCTTCAAACAACTTCTCCTCAGAAACCGCTTGGCTAGTATTGACTAAACTTCACACGGATGATCCTTAGATGAATGCCTTTTAGATTTGTTAAAATTAGGTCAGCGCAACATCCAAGATGGCCGCCATTACTATATCTGGTCGAAACCTTAAAAAATCTTCTTCTCCAGAACCGCTGGACAGATTTCAACAGATTTCAACAGATTTTCTTTTAAAATGATCGCCAACAGCTAGACTATCAACTTTTTTCAAATGAAGTCCCGGGGACAAAAATGCCGTGCCCTGGGGGTCCAAAGTTTGTATATTGAGATTTTGCATGTTTATAGGAAAAAACTTTAAAAAATCTTCTTCTCTGAAACCACAAGGCACAGAGCTCTCATGTATTACTTGTAGCATCTGATTATGGTCCTCTACTAATTTTGTTCAAATGGTGACCCTGGGGTCAAATTTGTCCCAACCCCACGGGTCACCGACTTATTTAGGAAAAAAAATCAAATAAATCTTCTTCTCGGAAACTACAAGAGCCAGAGGTTTGATATTTTGCATTTACTATAAGCGTATGGTCCTTTACCAAGTTTGTTCAAATGGTGTCCCTGTGGTCACATTTGGCCCCGCCCCAAGGGTCACATGTGTATAGGGAAAAAATTAAAAAATCTTCTTCTCTGGAACTGCAAGAGCCAGAGGTTTAATATTTTGCATTTGATATAAGCTTATGGTCCTCTATCAAGTTTGTTCAAATGGTGACCCTGGTGTTAAATTTGGCCGCGCCCCGGTGGTCACAGTTTTGCATAGACATATATATATTTATAGGAGTAAAAAATCTTCTCTGAAACTGCAAGAGCCAGAGGTTTAATATTTTGCATTTACTATAAGATTATGGTCCTCTACCAAGTTTGTTCAAATGGTGACCCTGGGGTCAAATTTGGCTCCCCACCCCCACCACCACCTGTGGGTCACAGTTTTACATAGACTTATATAGGAAACACAAAGTCTTCTTCTCTGGAACTACAAGAGCCATAGGTTTAATATTTTGCATTTACTATACTCTTATGGTCCTTTACCAAGTTTGTTCAAATGGTGACTGTGGGGTCACATTTGGCCGCGCCCCAGGGGTCATGTTTTACATAGACTTAAAATCTTCTTCTCTGAAACCACAAAGCTCTCATATATTACATGTAGCACTGTGGTCACATTTGGCCCTGCCCAACATGTTACACTCTAGCACCTTCATTTTGTATTTGATATTTACCAAACTTTGTCAGTGTCTTTATATCAATGTTGTTATACACAACAGAGCCCACATTTCTTGAACAATCTTAACCAAACTTGCACAGATTGTATATGACTATAAAATTTCAAAGAAGTTTCATAATGTGCCAGTACTCAGGTGATCGATTTAGGGCCATCTAGGCCCTCTTGTTTATGACCAGTAAAGGATTTTGCATTCATTTGCAGTAATTTTCTTTTCTGTAAATGATATTTATCAGTATTCCATATACTCTAGAACCAAAATTATTTTCACCCACTACAGAACTATAATTATTGTCACCATATCTAGAACCACAATTATTGCCACCCACTCTAGAACCACAATTATTGACACCCACTGTAGAACTATAATTATTGCCACCATATCTAGAACCACAATTATTGCCAGCCACTCTAGAACCACAATTTGTTGACACCCACTGTAGCACTATAATTATTGCCACCATATCTAGAACCACAATTATTGCCATCCACCAAAGAACCATAATTATTGGCACCCTCTCTAGAACCATAATTATTTCCAACCTCTTTAGAACCATAATTGTTTCCACTCTATGAAGAACCATAAGTATTGCCACCCTGTCTAAAACCATAATTATTGTCACCATCTTTATTAGAAACATAATTGTTGCCATACACTATAGAACCATAATTATTGCCACTTTATTAAGAACCATATTATTGCCATCCACTCTAGAACCATACTTATTACAAATGTCTTCAGAATCATATGTATTGCCACCCTTTTCAGAACCATAATTATTGCCACCCTCTTAAGAGACATACTTATTATTGCCCTCACTAGAACCATAATTATTGCCACCCTCTTAAGAGACATACTTATTATTGCCCTCACTAGAACCATAATTATTGCCTCCCTATTTAGAACCATAATTATTGCCACCCTCTTTAGAAACATACTTATTGCTATCCTCTCTTAAACCATAATTATTGCCATCCTATTTAAAACCATAATTATTGCCACCATATCTAGAACCATAATTATTGCCACCCTCTCTAGAACCATAATTATTGCCACCCTCTCTAGAACCATAATTATAGCAACCTTTCCTAGAACCATAATTATTGCAACCTTTCCTAGAACCATAATTGTTGCCACCTTCCTAGTTAATTATTGCCACCCACTGTAGAACTATAATTATTGCCACCCTTCCTAGAACCATAATTATTGCCACCCTCTCTAGAACCATAATTATTGCAACCTTACCTAGAACCATAATTATTGCAACCTTTCCTATAACCATAATTGTTGCCACCTTCCTAGTTAATTATTGCCACCCACTGTAGAACTATAATTATTGCCACCCTTCCTAGAACCATAATTATTGCCACCCTCTCTAGAACCATAATTATTGCTGCCCTCTCTAGAACCATAATTATTGCAACCTTTCCTAGAACCATAATTATTGCAACCTTTCCTAGAACCATAATTGTTGCCACCTTCCTAGTTAATTATTGCCACCCACTGTAGAACTATAATTATTGCCACCCTTCCTAGAACCATAATTATTGCCATCCTCTCTAGAACCATAATTATTGCCACCCTGTTTAGAACCATAATTATTTACCACTCACTGTAGAACTATAATTATTGCCACCCTAATTAGAACCATGATTATTGCTACCCTCTCTTGAACCATAATTATTGCTGCCTTCCTAGAACCATAATTATTTATCACTCAATGTAGAACTATAATTATTGTCACCCTGTTTCTAACCAAAATGTTTGCTACCTCTCTAGAACCATAAATATTGCCACCCTATTCAGAACCATGATTATTGCTACCCTGGTTAGAACCATAATTATTGCCACCTTTCTAGATCCATACTTATTTGCCACCCACCATAGAACCATAATTATTGCTACCCTTCCTAGAACCATAATTATTGCTACCCTTCCTAGAACCATAATTATTTCCAGCCTTCCTAGAACCATAATGATTGCCATTCTTCCTAGAATCATAATTATTTCCACCTTTCCTAGAACCCTAATTATTGCTACCCTGTTTAGAACCATAATTATTGCCACCATCTCTAGAACCATAATTATTGCCACCCTTCCTAGAACCATAATTATTGCCACCCTCTCTAGAACCATAATTATTTCCACCCTTCCTAGAACCATAATTATTGCCATCCTCTCTAGACTCATAAGTTAACTTTAATCAGGGAAATTCTATTTTATATTTCCATTAAAAGCTCTCAATTTCCCAATAACAACTTTGAAATCCCAGAGCATATTTAACCTGAAATTTCCTAGTCTAGGCCGGAATCCACCCACGCAATATCATCAGTGGAATAGCAGTACGTGATTCTGTCTTCGTTTGGTATAAACACAGCTTCCATATGGAAAAAGCCAATAACGGATGACCCTGCAAAGTGATGTCTGAGGCATATAGAGTATTTAAATATAGCGTTTCTACGTAGTCACACTCAGATTTTCAGGATTAAAGAAAACAGTGTTTCATCAATAACATTTTGGAATTGGCTTGATTTAATTGGAAGAAATTTGGTGAGAAATTATATCCTGAACTGTTTTAAAAGAGTTGTTTTGGAATATTCAAGAAATATTGATTTTTTTAATTTTCTCTACTTTTAGAATAAATTGGCATCGCAAATTCATGCTTGATTACTCAATTTAATTATTTTTAAAAATAGTGGGATAACTGATTCTAGCCACGGAGTGATATATATATATGGTTGTAAGCGACATTGCTGAAGCAGCATTATCAGACTACAGCCAGCAGTGTCCTTGCCATTGGTAACCAATAATAACTTGAGATAATTTCTGTGTTTTTCTATATAGCTGACAGAATCCGAGGCAGCCACTTACGGTAACTGCAGCACAAATATGCCGGAAACTATCGTCGAGGCAACCAAGGAGGAGGAGGGGACGACCCCAGCCCCTAAGGAGTATCGGAATATCGTGCTGACGGGATTTGGTGGTCTAAAGATGTTAAAAGTCTTGATGAAAGCGGAGATGAAACCGGAGGTGGATCAAGTTTTAGTGAGAGTGAAGGCATGGTAAGGTAACATATTGTCATCTTTTTCTCATCAAATTTCTCATCAAACATATTGTTTCATGATCTCATTGAAAACCTGGTGGTAAACCAATCATAACTTGTGATAATTGTTCATTTAATTGAAGGCTTTCTTTACTATTGATCTGAATTGTTTTTATGTGGTAGGCTGGGGACAAGGGCTGTACTAATTTGCATTCATTGTATATTTATCACAAGCTCAGCTATGTGAGAGAAACAGCTGTTACAATGGCAAATTGAGAAAAAAATACTGCTATATGAAAGGAATAATTCCTCTAGGGTCCAAGTGTTGATGGCTATAATATAGAGCTACTTGTAAAAGTATTTATTGGTCGAGCTCCTATTTAGATGATATTGAGATATTCGCTGATGGTTGATTAATGAATTGGAGCATTGATTTTTCTCTCTCAATGTCAGCTGTATACAGGAATTGTCATTGGGATGTAGAGGACAGCTGCTGGGGATGACCGATTGTCATGTAGGGAAATAGCAAGTTGTCATGTAGGGAGATATCAAGTCAGAGTTGACCAATTGTCATGTAGGGAGATATCAAGTCAGAGTTGACCAATTGTCATGTAGGGAAATAGCAAGTTGTCATGTAGGGAGATATCAAGTCCAGAGTTGACCAATGTCATGTAGGGAGATAGAAAGTCAAAGTTGACCAATTGTCATGTAGGGAGATATCAAGTCCAGAGTTGACCAATTGTCATGTAGGGAGATATCAAGTCATGGTTGACCAATTGTCATGTAGGGAGATATCAAGTCAGAGTTGACCAATTATCATGTAGGGAGATATCAAGTCGTGGTTGACCAATTGTCATGTAGGGAGATATCAAGTCGTGGTTGACCAATTGTCATGTAGGGAGATATCAAGTCAGAGTTGACCAATTATCATGTAGGGAGATATCAAGTCGTGGTTGACCAATTGTCATGTAGGGAGATATCAAGTCAGAGTTGACCAATTGTCATGTAGGAAGATATCAAGTCAAAGTTGACCAATTGTCATGTAGGGAGATATCAAGTCAGAGTTGACCAATTGTCTTGTAGGGAGATATCAAGTCAGAGTTGACCTATTGTCATGTAGGGAGATATCAAGTCAGAGTTGACCTATTGTCATGTAGGGAGATATCAAGCCAGAGTTGACCATATGTCATGTAGGGAGATGGCAAGTTGTGGTTGACCAATTGTCACATAGGGAGGTAGCAAGTCGTGGTTGACCAATTTTCACGCAGGGAGATAGCAAGTCATCGTTGACCAATTGCCACATAGGGAGATAGCAAGTCAGAGTTGAGCAAATGTCATGCAGGGAGATAGCAAGTCAAGAGTTGACCAAATGTCATGTAGGGAGATATCAAGTCTTGGTTGACCAAATGTCATGTAGAGAGATAGCAAGTCATGGTTGACCAATTGTCACGTAGACAGATAGCAAGTTGTGGTTGACCAAATGTCATGTAGGGACTAGGGAGATGGCAAGGCATGGTTGACCAATGGTGATGTAGGGAGATAGCAAGTCAGAGTTGACCAGTTGTCACATAGGGAAATATGAAGTCAGAGTTGACCAAATGTCATGTAGGGAGATAGTAAGTCAGATTTGACCAAACGTGACGCAGGGAGATAGCAAGTCAAAAGTTGACCAAATATCATGTAGGGAGATAGCAAGTCAAGAGTTGACCAAATGTCATGTAGGGAGATAGCAAGTCAAGAGTTTACTAAATGTCATGAAGGGAGATAGCAAGTCAAGAGTTGACCAAATGGCATGCAGGGAGTTAGCAAGTCAAGAGTAAATGACCAAATGACATGTAGGGAGATGGCAAGTCAGAGTTGACCAAATGTCACGTATGGAGATAGCAAGTCAGAGTTGACCAAATGTCACATATGGAGATAGCAAGTCAGAGTTGACAAATGGCATTCAGGGAGGTAGCAAGTCAGAGTTGACCAAATGTCACGAATGGAGATGGTAAGTCAGAGTTGACCAAATGTCACGTATGGAGATAGCAAGTCAGAGTTGACCAAATGTCATGTATAGAGATAGAAAGTTGTGGAGACTTGAATAGTTTCTATGCTGACTAGCTGTGATAGACACTGAATACATTATAGACTGTCTCTTCATTGACTAGCTGTGAGAATCATAGCTCTTGGTTTAAACATATTTTATTTCAAAGATAACGCATTATACAATTGTTACATACAATAGGTAAATGGATTGGAACGAAAGCAAAATGCTTATAGAGATCCTCTCCAAAAACAAATAAAGTGTTGTCACCTTCCGCAGGAATGAATAAGGCGACCCGGAAATTCAAAAGTCACAAAATCATGTTAATTGACGTCTGTTGTATGTGCCCTCCATCGGCAACAATCACGGCTCGACAACGACTCCTTATTGATACAATGTATCTGTGAAGATACTGCTGACGGATATTTCTCTAAACGCGGTTGACGTCACGCTCCACTTCCCATAGATTCAGCTGCTGAGGTTAGGCCCGTACCTTTCATTTAAATAAGTCCCAGACATGCTCGATTGGGTTTAGGTCAGGAGTTTTAGCGGGAAAATGGATGACTCGTATGTTATTGGCCTGTAACATTGCCAATGTTGCTCTGGCAATATGGCACGGGCGTTGTCTTGGACGAGTTGCATGCCACGGTTTGCAGCAATGTATGGTATAACAACAGGTTGAATGATGTCCGGCTGATATCGTCGTGCATTCATGTTGCCTTGTATGGACACGATCGGTGTTTTGGTGTGCATCGAAATGCCCGCCCATATCACAATGGATCCTCCCCCGAACTGGTCCGCCTCAAGAACACAATTGGCGCTGTTTCTCTCACCACGTCGGCGATAAATGCGTTTGCGGCCGTCGGCACAACGCAATGTAATCCTTGTCTCGTCGACGAAAAGAACATTCGCCCAGTCAGCCCTGGTGAACCGTTAATGTCGCCTAGCCCATGCTAAGCGAGCTTGGCGGTGTCTTCTCGTTAAGATAGGACCTTTCCGAGGTCGACGGCATCGAATTATTCCGACGTCACGTAACCAGTTTTGTACGGTTTGAGTTGATACATGACGTCCATGAGTCTCCCTCGTATGCTAGATGTCGTTGTAGCTGGTAGAAAACGGTCACGGAGATGTGATACGATCATGTCTCTGTCCTGCCGTTGTGTTGTCACCCTCTGTTTGAACCGTCAGTGTCGATCAGCCACACTTCCGGTTTGGTTGAATGTCGCCCAAAGAGCTTGGATGGTGGATAGCCGCCGATTGAAGGATCTTGCCACCTGAAATAAAGTTAAAAACGGAAAAAGCCATCAAAATAATAGCTACAAATAAATTATATCGATATTCTTTTGAAATTTCAAAAATAAAACTCACTTGTCGTAAAGGTGTCCCGGACAGTAACATTCCGACAGCTCGGCCGCGTTCCTCTTGTGTTATTCTCGCCAGGGTATGTGTTTTTCAAGTAGGAAAATCATCAGCAATGACAAAAGTGGAGGGGGGTCATGTGGTTGGGGGTGAGGGCAGGGGGAATTTAAATATTAAATTATGGAAAAAGGTCAATTTTTTTATAAAATAATAATTTCAAAATGACTTTTTTTAATCAGTTATATTTTAAGCGCTGTAACAAGTTTTTGGTTAACAAAAACATGACTTTTTGTATACGCTGGTAGCATAGAAAAACCCAATACCTATTTAAAAAAACTTGCTGTGACAATGATGAGATAGCACTAATTTTTGAATGCTCAGGATCATATTTGGGGAATAGTCTAAAATGTTTCACGCCAGGTTATAGGCATTTATTCCAGAGTGTAAATGTGAGGTATAATAAATATTTTCCCTCGCTCACATTTCACTGTAGGACCTATACAGAGTGACAAACTTAATTTACTTTTCCTTATACATGTATTTGCAATGGAGACTGTATACTTTTAAGTGCTTGATTTAAACACATTCTGTTTTCATACGCCCATCTTTAGACAGAATGTATTATATTGCGGTGTTGTCCGTTCATTCGTCCATCCATCCGTCTGTCTATCTGTCTGTCGGTCTGTCGGAATATTTATATTTTTTTTCTTTTAACCTTGAAATTAACTTCATAGAAATACCTCCAAGCCAATGAAAACATTATTTTTTCATGATTTTATGTTCTTCAGTATTGCTTACCAATACTGTCTAATATCAACCAGGTATGTAAAGGTACATGTATGTTAATGCCAGGCGGAGGTATATGTCCAGCTAGGCTCTTGTTTCAATAGTTTACAGCGTTTATTATACACATCTTACAATATTTTTTAAAAGATGAGAACGAAAGCAAATTGCTTATAGAATCCTCCTACTTACTACTTCTTGATAACAACGTATACAGAGAATATCATGTTAGTGCCTGATCACATTCAGTTTATCAGGTGAGGCTGAGAAAAAAATGAAGTCCGAGGCTGTGCCGAACCCGATAAACTGGATACGATCAGGCACTAACATGATATTCTAGTCATCATGTTGATCGTTTCAAATCATTTAATTTACCTTTTTCCCATTTTCTTCCCATTCTTTTCTGTTCAAAAATACCCAGACGTCATCAAAAATACCCTGACGTCATCAAAAATGGTGCTGACTTCATCAAAAGAGGTGCACCTGACGGGATAGGAACTTAACTGCCAAGATAAGGTTTTATCTGAGGCACCCTGTTTCTCGGCAGAATTATGCAGATCGATAAAAAAGGGTTATTATACACGACTTAGGACATCAGTCAGAAGATCCATAATTATATATACTCATGGTCAATGCAAACACACCACAAAACAAATTCTTTTAAAAGTTAGAATTTGAGACAGAATATGATATAATCCATATAACGAGTTCACATTTAACATTATTTAGTGCATTCCACATTGTTGTTATGAAATGGATGTGCATTTCCGGGTTTCTTCAGTTACATCGAACAAAGAAATATTTTTTTAGGAAACATTCATTGCATAATATTGTCAGAAGTCAAACAATAAAAAAGCCAGTATAATCAATTGGAATTTATTAAGAGACAGATTAATGCAGGTTGAAATTTAGTGGAACAGTTTTCTTTTTATGATTTTCAATAGTAAACAATGTTAAACGACAAGGTAAATAACAGTGTAACAGCTTGTCATAAAAGTCTGCCAATAAACATGTAAGACAAGTAAGTTATCAATATTAAAATACTTAAAAGTTAAAAAAACATAGATTCAGCAGTTTTTGCCTCGCCTTTTCGAAGAAAAAGAGACATAGGTGTTGCTTTTCCGGCGGCGGGGTGGCAGCGGCAAAGGCTCAACATTCAAGTTTTGCGTTTAGGTCATTTTCTAACACACTGTATGCACTAGACCTTTCAAACTTTGCTTATAGCTTATATCTTGGGTGGTACATTGCAACTTGACAAAGCAAATGTGGAAGTGACCTTGACCGTCCAAGCAAAGGGCAGATATCCTAACAATTTTTACCTTCAACGTTTGCATTCATTTAGGTCGCCTTTTTACAAACTGTATACACTAGACCTTTCAAAACTTGCTTATAGTTGTATCTTGAGTGGTACAACGCAATGTGACAAAGCAAAATGTGGATGTGACCTTGACCCTCCAAGCAAAGGGTATATAACTTTTACTTTCAACATTTGCGGTTAGGTCACTTTCCCACAAACTTTATTCATTAGTCCATTCAAACTTTGCTTATAGCTGTTTCTTGGGTAATACATCACAACGTGTCAAAAAGCATGTGGATGTGATTTTTCTTATATTCCAAATTGTTTGCCTATAATCTAACAGAAAAACATATGGAGTTAATGGTGCGTTTTCATTGACCTTCTGTATTTATAACAATACAAACGCTTAACTAGAGAGTCAGTAGTTAACATCATAAGTGTTTAACTTGGTATTTGAACCACATAACATAGAAATAATGATAGAAGTTATGACAAAATTCCTCGCAAATTGTTGCTGATAGGTCTGTGTATATACTGAAAGGAAAAAGAAACACAGGGTGCGTATTTCCGCTATATATTGCATATACTGCACACTTAATTCCATATATATTCAAAGGAAATCCCAAGATGTTTTGTAAAAAAAAAAAGTGCAGTTAGTTAGAGAAAGGACACAAGTGTGATGTTGTAGATGTTTTAATCACAGTACACGTTGTAACAAGAACTTCATAAATGCTGAATTTCCTCTTTGAAAAATTGAGCCAGTTCAGTACTGTATTTAATGTTAAGTGATTGCAACATTTAAGTTTGCTCACCTGTTTGAGCCAAATGCGCATTCTGACGATAATGAAACTTTAAAGGGGTAACCATTGGTGTGTTCAGTGCTGTTTAAACCTTCTTTCTAAAAGGACAGGCCTAATGTCGCCCTGTACCATTCGATTAGCAGTAGCATATTAAAAATACAATATATAGCGGAAATACGCACCCTGCGTTTATTTTTCCTTTCAGTATACATTCTGTTCTCTAAACAGAAAATTCAATATTTAATACCATATGTTAAAGGTATAATGGAAGGTGTTTTTTATTTCACTAAATTATTAGTCCTTTGTTCATGAAACTTAAAGTAATTGTTCCTTACAATCTAGTTGCACAGATTCTGTAACACAGTTTTCAGTTTGTACAAGTTATACCCCTTTATTCAAAACTTTGACCTGCAATAACCAGGGTATAAACCTGTTGTCATCAAACTGTGCACACAGTTTTAACCTATATCACTTAATTTTAAAATTATTTTTTATTATCTTTTTTCCAGAAGGAATGTATGTACCTTTTTTAGGTGGATTGTGTAGCAAATCCAGGCTTATCACTGGCAATTTCCATCTGTCTGTCTGTCCATTTGTCTACGCGTTTTGGTTAAAGTTTTTGGTTCAAGTTTTTGTTTTTCCTCATTTCTCAAAAATGAATTGTCGGCTTTGGAACTTGGCACACGTAAGAACCATAACCCTGTCATGTATTAATGTTTATGACAAGAACCATAACCCTGTCACGTATTAATGTTTATGACAAGAACCATAATCCTGTCATGTATTAATGTTTATGACAAGAACCATAACCCTGTCATGTATTAATGTTTATGACAAGAACCATAATCCTGTCATGTATTAATGTTTATGACAAGAACCATAACTCTGTCATGTATTAATGTTTATGACAAGAACCATAACTCTGTCATTCATTTTACCTGAATTTTCACTCGTTTATACTTAGATTTTTATCTCGCCCTTTCGAAGAAAAAAAAAGAGACATAGGTGTTGCTTTTCCTGCGACAGCGGCGGCGAAGGCATCAACGTTCAAGTTTTGCATTTAGGTCATTTTCTCACAAACTGTATGCGCTAGACCTTTCAAACTTTGCTTATAGTTGTATCTTGGGTGGTACATCGCAATGTGACAAAGCAAATTTGGAAGTGACCTTGACCTTCCATGCAAAGGGCAGATAACTTAATAATTTTCACCAACTTTTGCGTTTAGGTCACTTTTTCACAAACTGTATGCACTACACCTTTCAATTTCTTTATAGTTGTATCTTGAGTGGTACATTGCAACGTGACAAAGCAAATGTGGAAGTGACCTTGACTCTCCAAGCAAAGGGCAGATAACTTAATAATTTTTACCTTCAACTTTTGCAATGAGGTCAATTTCTCGCAAACTGTATGCTCTACACCTTTCAAACTTTGCTTATAGTTGTATCTTGGGTGGTACATCGCAACGTGACAAAGCAAATGTGGATGTGACATTGACCCTCCAAGCAAGGGGCAGATAGCTTAATAATTTTTACCTTCAACATTTGCGTTTAGGTCACTTTCTCACAAACTTTATGCATTAGTCCTTTCAAACTTCGCTTATATGTAGTTGTTTCTTGGGTAGTACTTCACAACGTGTCAAAAAGCAATTGTGGATGTGACCTTCATCATCCAAGCAAAGGGCAGATAACTTAAATTGTTTGTGTTACATTTACATCACTTTCTCATGAACTGTAATTATGCACTCGATGCTTTAAACCTACTTTTTGGAGCTGATGATGTTTTTTTTTTATTATTGTTTTTATAGAATGGCATTTTGTTTTTAAACAAATGCACTTAAATGTCATCCCGTTAGGCAAGACATGTGAATCCACGGATTTCTTGTTCATTTAAAACGTTGAATTCGCAATTCGGCATTCGCACCACTGTTGGTGCCTCACTTGTCAGTATTTGACACAACATTAACTAAAGTTTCATCATGTGGTTTGGATTTTTGTTACTGGTTAAAGACTTGAGAATCTTTTTGATGGTTTTATTGTTTTTATTGAAGCTAGTTATCTTTGCCTAAAGAAAATGTGCATCCTGAATGTTTGGTAGTTAAATCAATAAGGAAACGTGATTGAATGGTTTATCAAAGCATTTAATCATTCCAGAATTCAGCATTCTAGAAAATCAACATGTTTTAATGGTTTTGGCAGCCTATATTAAAATTATCAGAAAGGTTTTGAATTTGCCTTTAAAATAGAAAACTAATTAAATTGTCAGCATCAACTTACAAAATCCAAAACTGAAATCTTTTGAAAAGACATCAGTTTATTCGGTTTTGATGTACCGTATATTCATTATCTGTAAAGGAGAAATCACGTAATAATTATTAAGAATAAAAATAGAATTTGTCTTGAAAAGCAGACAATACATCAAAGACTTCAGATTTGTTAAAGGTTTGTAAAATAAATGAAGTACGAGAATTTTCAACAGAACTGTAATATTTTCCTCTGAGGTTAAAAAAGTCCTAATATAGGAAGTAATAGTTAGGAAAAAAATAGATCAATAAATCTATGGTTAAGCAGTAATGTAGTCTGAAAATTGCCAAAGAACCTTAATTTTTGTATATAATACAGACCCAGTTGTTTTATACTCTCCAAACTCTGTAGAACACAATATAAACAGCCAGACCAAACTAAAAAACTAGAGAGTCGAATTAAGAGTTACCAACTCATAACTCATTTTACGCATATTTAATCACAGGTATTTTAAGAACCCCTGAATAAACATATACTTTTAATTGGCACATATACCTTATTATTTGACCTGAACATCTGGCTAGAGTTTTGATGAAAAGTTTTGTAGTGTAATTTTGCTGTTATTTGCAAGGTTATGTTTCTTTAATCAAACTAAAGCTAGGCTTGTACAGGCCGGACGTGCCATGTTTTCTCTTGTATGCAAATCCCCACTACTGGTATTAACAACAGATATTCAGTTGAAACTATTGGACAAACTTATTGTTCTCATTTTGCTTTATGGGGCAGAAATGTGGGGTTCCAAAATCCAGATATCATTGAATCTTTTTATTTTAATTTCTGTACAAGTACTTTATGACTGAAAGTCAGTGCCCCTAAGGTTTAGGTGATGGTGAATTAGGGAGATTCCCACTCTCAATGCCTATGAAAGTCTGCTTGGTAAACTTGGTATAGATGACAAACTGTTGTCTTTATTGTATCAAATTATTCTTGACAGCACAGGGGAGTATGATATAAGAGTTACTTTGCAAAAGTGTGGTCTAGCTGAATATTGGATGAATCAGTAAAATCTTGTTTAGTAAGCCATACTGTTGAAAACATTCTTACAGACCAATATACTGGAATACTGAAATTTGGTTCACAAATATTTCCATGACCTTCAGAGATAAATAATCGTAAGAAGTTGATATTAATTAGTTATCATGCATCATATTTTATACACAGCAACTTGCTATGAACGTTTATTCTGTAGATTTCTAGAAATATTTTGTGATTGAAATTTGCATACTTGAGCGTAAGTCTAAGAATATTCTCAAGAATGGTTGGTGAATTCAAGGAGAAATAAAGTAGATAGTTTAAGTAATTATTCAATTTATCAATTAACAAAGCCAAATATAAGATTGAAGAGTATTTCAGTGTATCTTCTCCAATACTTATTTACTACATTTGAAGGTTTAGATGTATAAATCATAAACTTCCCGTAGAATATGATCAATTTATTCGTTTAGAAAGATGCAAATTTGTCAGATTCGTAACTAATAGGGCAGCTGAGGAAATAATTTCATTAATATTCATTTGTGATGTGTACCAGCAAGACGTGTTATGTATATTTGCTGTATATTTTGCTTAAGCCAAACACACATATAGACACTATTGTTGAAAAATATTTTGTTAAACTGGCTTCTTTTTTTAAAATAGTTATAGTTCATTTTGATGGTCTAATTGAATTGGATTTTATAGTCACACCAACAGCTAAGGTCATATGGTGACTTTGCCAGTGGAGGAAGACCCCAGGTGCCCCTCCGAGCATTTTTTGTGCACAGACGGGCACCTGCGAAGAACCACCGACGTTCTGCAGCCAGATGGATATTCGATTGTCTACATAGGTTTTGAGGTTCACACTGTAGATATATATTATAAAAAATAGAGACAATGTTTTGTCTGTATTTCTTTGTGGCACAGAACGTAGTCTGACTTCTACTTGTTCTTGCATTCTAATGTTTCTGTACTCAGACTGCTATAATTGTATTCTACACATGCTAATCGCAGCTTTGATTGCAGATAAGGGGGAGTCAAATCTGCCAATTCTTTAATGGTAAGCTCTTCAAATAAACCATTTTGTCTAGCTGCAATTATCTGCAATGCACATGATCTGTAACTTCTGGAATAGCTGTTGAAGTTCTTTTCTAAAAATCCTGCAGTCCAATTGGTTGACGTTCAGACATTTGCGACTATTAAATAGTGCATTACCCGTCACAAATCCAGTCATGTGACATTAAACTGTCAAATTTGTGATGTTATTTAGTTTTATTTCAATGTGTTTGCAAGTTACACTGTCAAATACAATGGAAATCATTAAAACCAGGTTAACCAGTATTGAAATGTTGACTTTTGCAGCAGTTTATCAGTCGGGTCGCCATCAAACAAAATGTAAAACCATTATATAGCTGATGTATCATCGCAAAATTCAAAATTTCAATACTGTTAACCCTATAGTTATGCATTTCTTATGTTTTGCATACATCAATCTAATTTTGTATAATATTCCCCTACAGGGGGGCTTTACTATGAAATAGTTCAGAGATTGTCATCTGATCCCTCTAGTGCTTATGACTAGACAGTTTATAGACTCTCCCGAAAACCTCTAGTAGTTTCTACTTAGCTCAAGTTACATGATAATCAGCTTGTTGTCGAAAACCTCTAGTAGTTTCTACTCAGCTCAAGTTACATGATAATCAGCTTAGTGGTCAGCATGCCCAGCATGAGGTCAATAAAATGGCAATAAATCACCTAACATGCCAGCTAATGAGCTAAAACTTTGTCCATGCAGAATTAAATGTTAGAAGTATAAATCACTGCCTTATCTCTATTTGCAGATAGCATTTTGTTACACCAACTTATTTCTAATTTTTAAATGTACATATCTGCTGTCAGATAATTGATGCCCTGCTGTGTGAAAATGGGTATTTTATTGCTCTGCGGTCAGAGCAGGTGTGGCGGACGGACTATAAACCTTAGTATTACACACACACACACCTGCTCGAACGGACTATAAACCTTAGAATTACACACACACACACCTGCTCTGCGGTCAGTTAATTACATGGATGAATTATAGAGATTCTCAATAAACAGGAAAACCTCTGGACAGTCTTTAAACTGTAGATAAAATTCCAACCAAACTAAAATTTTGTTTATTTTTGGGATTGAGGCACATGATTATAGTAAACAGAAACAAGCAAATCGTGTGTAATATTTATGAAATCAAAATAAATAAGGCAGTTATAGACAGGACCTGAAATTAAAGCAATATCCTTTAAAATCTAAGAGTGACCTTGGCCTTAAATATGGACCATGGTGTTGGTTGCAACACATCATTCCATGAAGATTCGTGTATAACCAGGGACAAGAACTAAGGTCTATCAGGGGCGTAGCTTGGCCTTTTTGACGGCATAGGCCCGCAGTTAAAGTTATTATGGTAGGGGTTCCCCCCACACCCTCCACTCCCGATTTTTTTTAACGTTATAATGCATTAGGTGCGTGCTGACGTATATTTTAGACTTTAAGAAGGGCAAAGATAACTAAACAAATATATACGAAAAGGATAGTTTCTGGTTACTACGCCGTCTATGCAGGCCCGCCCCAACACAACCCACCCCCCACTCCCGATTTTTATTGCATTTTTTGAATTTTGAATTTTTCTATTTCTGAAAATTAGGCGTAGGCCCGGACCTACAGGGCCTATGCAGAGCTACGCCAATGTCTATGACCTTTTAAGTAAACAGTCTGTGTGAATATTCCAATAATATTATATATTTATGTTCTGCACCATAAGGTGATGTGCTTCACAACACGTTATTGTGGAGAACATAAATATATACTGAGCAAAGTAAATTTATCAATAATAATGCTAGGAAGCCATTTGTAAACAAAGTCGCTGATAAAAAAAAAGCAAATAAGATTGGAACATACTTGGGAACATACTTTTATAGGTTATCAAAAATCGTTCTCATTTCAATGCAAAGGGAGGTCATTTTAAAATTATGAAATTTGGAATGTTTTTGTTTGAGAATAACAATCTTTTGAGAACATTTCAGTGTTTTTTAAACAGTGACAGAATGGGCAATTCTTGTCAATGCCAAACATTAAATTCATTCAAAGCAGTACATTTGTATAATGAAATAAGTTGTTTTTAGCTTGACTGATCAAAAATCAGCAGAGCTTATGTCGTGGTGCAGCGTCCATCATCTGTCCGTCCGTAAACTTGTTTGTGGTGACTTCTCCTCTGAAACTACTTGACAGATTTTCATGAAACTTCACAGGAATGTTGCTAGTTGATCCTTGCAAAAATTCAGGCATGCCAGAAATTCAAGATGGCTGCTACAGCTAAGAATAGATTTTAAAAATACGATGTTGTGATGACTACTTTTCAAAAACCATCAGTGATATTGATTTGGAACCTTTACCAAAATGACTGCCATGACATGTAGTTGGTCCTAACCAAAGTTCATTTTGTTTGGTTGTCAAACGTCGCTGCTAGCAGCCATCTTTGTTTACATAGATTTATATAGGTAAAACTTGTGGCGACTACTCCTCTGAAACTACTTGATGGAATTTCATGAAACTTCACAGGAATGCTGATCTAGCTATCAAAAACCTATCAGTAGAGCTTCAAGGTCATTGACCTCTTGTTAACTTGACTGATCAAAGGTCAGCAGAGCTTATGTCTTGGTGCGGCGTCCATCATCCATCCGTCCGTAAACTTTTTTGTGGCGACTACTCCTCTGAAACTACTTGACGGAATTTCATGAAACTTCACAGGAATATTGCTCTTGATGTCTAGTTGATTCTAGCAAAAATTCAGGTCGGCCAAAAACACAAGATGGCCACCACTGCTAAAAATAGAAAATGCGATGTTGTGGTGACTACTTTTCAAAAACCATCAGTGATATTGATTTGGAACCTTTACTAAAATGACTGGCATGACATGTAGTTGGTCCTAACCAAAGTTCATTTTGTTTGAATGTCAAACATCGCCGCCAGAGCCATCTTTGTTTACATAGAGTTATATAGGAAAGTCTTGTGGCAACTACTCCTCTGAAACTACTTGATGGAATTTCATGAAACTTGATAGGAATGTTGCTCTTGATGTCTAGTTGATTCTAGTAAAATTTCAGGCTGGCCGGACGGCCTTTCTTCAAGCCAGATGGATATTTGATTGTCTACATAGGTTTTGAGGTTCATAGGTTTTGAGGTTCACACTGTAGATATATATTATAAAAAATAGAGACAATGTTTTGTCTGTATTTCTTTGTGGCACATAACGTAGTCTGACTTCTACTTGTTTTTGCATTCTAATGTTTCTGTACTCGGATTGCTATAATTGTATTCTACACATGCTAATCACAGCTTTGATTGCAGATAAGGAGGAGCCAAATTTGCAAATTCTTTAATGGTAAAATAAACCATTTTGTTGTAGCTGCAATTATCTGCAATGCACTTGATCTGTAACTGCTGGAATGGCTGTTGAAGTTCTTTTCTAAAAATCCTGCAATCCAATTGGTTGACGTTCAAACATTTGCGATTATTAAATAGTGCATTACCCATTGCAAATCCAGTCATGTGCGAGTAACACTTAAAAACAATGGAAATCATTAAAAACAGGATAACCAGTATTGAAATGTTGACTTTTGCAGCAGTTTATCAGTCGGGTCGCCATCAAACAAAATGTAAAAACATTAAACAGCTGGTGTACCATCGCAAAATTCAAAATTTCAATACTGTTAACCCTATAGTTATGCTTTGCTTATGTTTTGCATGTATATCAATCTCATTTTGTATAATATTCCCCTACAGGGGACCTTTACTATGAAATAGTTCAGAGATGTGTCATCTAATCCCTCTAGTGCTTATGAAGGGGCTGGCGTGGCGCAGTCGGTAGCGCGGCGGATTTGTAACCAGAGGCCCCGGGTTCAATCCTCCGTGGTGCCACTGAGTTCCGTCGGTGTGTTCTTGGGCAAGACACTTTACCTTAGCCTCGTCCGTCGGATGGGGACGTAAACCGGGCGGTCCCGTGTATCGGTCTATCCTCCGAGCACGTTAAAGAACCATAGGAATCTATTCGATAATAAGAGTAGGGCAGGTTCCCGGATTCCTATGTATCCTTCCCCTCTCTCTGGGGCGGCTCTAAATAACCTATACTGTGTTGATGAGCCGTTAAACAACATTCAATTCAATTCTAGTGCTTATGACTAGACAGTTTAAAGACTCTCCCGAAAACCTCTAGTAGTTTCTACTCAGCTCAAGTTACATGATAATCAGCTTGGTGGTCGGCATACCTGGCATGAGGTCAATAAAATGGCAATAAATCACCTAACATGCCAGCTAATGAGCTAAAACTTTGTCCATGCAGAATTAAATGTTAGAAGTATATATCACTGCCTTATCTCTATATGCAGATAGCATTTTGTTACACCAACTTATTTCTAATTTTTAAATGTACATATCTGCTTGATGCCCTGCTGTGTGAAAATGGGTATTTTATTGCTCTGCGGTCAGTTAATTACATGGATGAATTATAGAGATTCTCAATAAAGAGGAAAACCTCTGACAGTCTTTAAACTGTAGTTAAATTCCAACCTAACTTAAGTTTTGTTTATTTTTGGGATTGAGGCACATGAATATAGTAAACAGAAACAAGCAAATTGTGTGTAATATTTGTGTGTAATATTTATGAAATCAAAATAAATAAGGCAGTTATAGACAGGATCTGAAATTAAAGCAATATCCTTTAAAATCTAAGAGTGACCAAAGTAAATTTATCAATAATAATGCTAGGAAGCCATTTGTAAACAAAGTCGCTGATAAAAATAAAGCAAATAAGATGGGAACATACTTTTATAGGTTCTCATTTCAATGCAAAGGGAGGTCATTTTAAAATTATGAAATTTGGAATGTTTTTGTTTGAGAATAACAATCTTTTGAGAACATTTCAGTGTTTTTTAAACAGTGACAGAATGGGCAATTCTTGTCAATGCCAAACATTAAATTCATTCAAAGCAGTACATTTGTATAATGAAATAAGTTGTTTTTAGCTTGACTGATCAAAGATCAGCAGAGCTTATGTCTTGGTGCGGCGTCCATCATCCATCCGTCCGTAAACTTTTTTGTGGCGACTACTCCTCTGAAACTACTTAACGGAATTTCATGAAACTTCACAGGAATATTGCTCTTGATGTCTAGTTGATTCTAGCAAAAATTCAGGTCGGCCAAAAACACAAGATGGCCACCACTGCTAAAAATAGAAAATGCGATGTTGTGGTGACTACTTTTCAAAAACCATCAGTGATATTGATTTGGAACCTTTACTAAAATGACTGGCATGACATGTAGTTGGTCCTAACCAAAGTTCATTTTGTTTGAATGTCAAACATCACCACCAGAGCCATCTTTGTTTACATAGAGTTATATAGGAAAATCTTGTGGCAACTACTCCTCTGAAACTACTTGATGGAATTTCATGAAACTTGATAGGAATGTTGCTCTTGATGTCTAGTTGATTCTAGTAAAATTTCTTCAAGCCAGATGGATATTTGATTGTCTACATAGGTTTTGAGGTTCATAGGTTTTGAGGTTCACACTGTAGATATATATTATAAAAAATAGAGACAATGTTTTGTCTGTATTTCTTTGTGGCACATAACGTAGTCTGACTTCTACTTGTTTTTGCATTCTAATGTTTCTGTACTCGGATTGCTATAATTGTATTCTACACATGCTAATCACAGCTTTGATTGCAGATAAGGAGGAGCCAAATTTGCAAATTCTTTAATGGTAAAATAAACCATTTTGTTGTAGCTGCAATTATCTGCAATGCACTTGATCTGTAACTGCTGGAATGGCTGTTGAAATTCTTTTCTAAAAATCCTGCAATCCAATTGGTTGACGTTCAAACATTTGCGATTATTAAATAGTGCATTACCCATTGCAAATCCAGTCATATGACATTAAACCGTCAAATTTGTGATGTTATTTAGTTTTATTTCAATGTGTTTGCGAGTAACACTTAAAAACAATGGAAATCATTAAAAACAGGTTAACCAGTATTGAAATGTTGACTTTTGCAGCAGTTTATCAGTCGGGTCGCCATCAAACAAAATGTAAAAACATTAAACAGCTGATGTACCATCGCAAAATTCAAAATTTCAATACTGTTTACCCTATAGTTATGCATTGCTTATGTTTTGCATGTATATCAATCTCATTTTGTATAATATTCCCCTACAGGGGACCTTTACTATGAAATAGTTCAGAGATGTGTCATCTAATCCCTCTAGTGCTTATGACTAGACAGTTTAAAGACTCTCCCGAAAACCTCTAGTAGTTTCTACTCAGCTCAAGTTACATGATAATCAGCTTGGTGGTCAGCATACCCAGCATGAGGTCAATAAAATGGCAATAAATCACCTAACATGCCAGCTAATGAGCTAAAACTTTGTCCATGCAGAATTAAATGTTAGAAGTATATATCACTGCCTTATCTCTATATGCAGATAGCATTTTGTTACACCAACTTATTTCTAATTTTTAAATGTACATATCTGCTGTCAGATAATTGATGCCCTGCTGTGTGAAAATGGGTATTTTATTGCTCTGTGGTCAGTTAATTACATGGATGAATTATAGAGATTCTCAATAAAGAGGAAAACCTCTGACAGTCTTTAAACTGTAGTTAAATTCCAACCAAACTTAAGTTTTGTTTATTTTTGGGATTGATGCACATGAATATAGTAAACAGAAACAAGCAAATTGTGTGTAATATTTGTGTGTAATATTTATGAAATCAAAATAAATAAGGCAGTTATAGACAGGACCTGAAATTAAAGCAATATCCTTTAAAATCTAAGAGTGACCTTGGTCTTAAATATGGACCATGGTGTTGGTTGCAGCACATCATTACATGAAGATTCGTGTATAACCAGGGACAAGAACTTAGGCCTATGACCTATTAAGTAAACAGTCTGTGTGAATATTCCAATAATATTTATATATATTTATGTTCTGCACCATAAGGTGATGTGCTTCACAACAGGTTATTGTGGAGAACATAAATATATACTGACCAAAGTAAATTTATCAATAATAATGCTAGGAAGCCATTTGTAAACAAAGTCGGTGATAAAAAAAAAGCAAATAAGATGGGAACATACTTTTATAGGATATCAAAAATCATTCTCATTTCAATGCAAAGAGAGGTCATTTTAAAATTATGGAATTTGGAATGTTTTTGTTTGAGAATAACAATCTTTTGAGAACATTTCAGTGTTTTTTAAACAGTGACAGAATGGGCAATTCTTGTCAATGCCAAACATTAAATTCATTCAAAGCAGTACATTTGTATAATGAAATAAGTTGTTTTTAGCTTGACTGATCAGAGCTTATGTCGTGGTGCAGCGTCCATCATCCGTCCGTGGTGCAGCGTCCATCATCCGTCCGTCCGTAAACTTGTTTGTGGTGACTTCTCCTCTGAAACTACTTGACGGATTTTCATGAAACTTCACAGGAATGTTGCTAGTTGATCCTTGCAAAAATTCAGGTTGGCCAGAAACTCAAGATGGCTGCCACAGCTAAAAATAGATTTTAAAAATGCGATGTTGTGATGACTACTTTTCAAAAACCATCAGTGATATTGATTTGGAACCTTTACCAAAATGACTGGCATGACATGTAGTTGGTCCTAACCAAAGTTCATTTTGTTTGGTTGTCAAACATTGCCGCCAGCAGCCATTTTGTTTACATAGATTTATATAGGAAAAACTTGTGGCGACTACTCCTCTGAAACTACTTGATGGAATTCCATGAAACTTGACAGGTATGTAGCTCTTGATGTCTAGTTGATGCTTGAAAAACTTCAGGTCGGTAGGACATTCAAAATGGCCACCACTGCTAAAAATAGATTCTAAAAATGCTGCTTTGTGGCGCTTCTTCTAAAAAACTCTGATATTGAATTGGAATCTTTACCAATATGACTGGTGTGACATTTACTTGGTCTTAACCAAGATTCATTTCGATTCGATGTCAAACATGGCCACCAGTGGCCATCTTTGTTTACATAGAATTATATAGGAAAAACTTGTGGCGACTACTCCTCAAAAACTTCTTGATGGAATTTCATGAAACTTGACAGGAATGTTGCTCTTGATGTCTAGTTGATCCAAAAATTCAGGTCGGTGGGAAATTCAAGATGGCCGCCACTGCTAAAAATAGATTTAAATAATGTGACTTTGTGGCGATTACTTCTCAAAAACCGAAAGTGATATTGAACCTTTACCAAAATGACCGGCATGACATCTTGCAGGCTGATCAGGGTTTACAATGGGTGCTCATCAGTCACTTGACCGAAACACCCCTTTGTACTATAAATGGACTGGTCCAAATTCAAAGAAAGGACAGTCCATTATACATAGTGGGGTAAGGATTAAGTCTCCTCTCAGAAAAAGACTGAAACAAAAATTGTAGGATTTGAAGATTTTATTTTGATTCTGATTTTCCAGATACAACCACTGAGACAAGAGAAAGTCTGCTTGTACTGGTGAGATAGTAACCTAATTCTCAGTAGATATTGCATAACATGAACTGTGACCTGGTCACACACCTGCTATATTTATGAATATGGATCATTCCATTTATGTTACAAAAGGGTGATATGGAGAAATTACTGTTGAGCTGCATATGGGATATACTAAGGTTGATGTTGTAAATTGAATTGATATAGCTTTATAATTAAAATTTGTGGTAGCATTAAGACATTTTTGTAAAAAGATACAGTCTTTAGACTAGGATAAAATTGAATGAGATTATAATGTTGCATAGGTAATGTTGCATAATAAATGATGGCATGGCTAAAAATAGATTTTAAATACAATTATGTGGCGACTACTTCTCTAAAACCATAAGTGGTATCGGTTTGGTACCTTTACCAAAATGACTTTCATAAAACTTTACAGGAATGTTGGTCTTGATGTCCAGTTAGTCCCAAGTAAAAATCAGGTTGGCCGGAAATTCGAGATGGCTGCCACAGCTTAGTACAAGTTTGTGGCAACTACTTCTCAAAAGCCATGTAATATTGAACTGGAACCTTTACTAAAATGACTGGCATGACGTCTAGTTGCATGGTCCTAAACAAAATCCATTTTGATTCTATGTCAAACATGGGGCCATCTTTGTTTACATAGAGTGATTTAGGAAAAACTTGTGGAGCCTACTTCTCTGAAAGTGTTGGTCTTATTTCCATAAAACTTCACAAGTTCCCATAGCTGATCTGGCTATCAAAATCTATCAGTAGAGCTTCAAGGTCATTGACTTCTTGTTAATATATAGGAGGTAACTCTTTGTATTGAATTGATTGTTGTTTAACGGCTCATCAACACAGTATAGGTTATTTAGAGCCGCCCCAGAGAGAGGGGAAGGATACATAGGAACCCGGAAACCGTGCCCTACTCTTATTATCGAATAGATTCCTATGGTTCTTTAACGTGCTTGGAGGATAGACCGATACATGGGACCGCCCGGTTTATGTCCCCATCCGACGGACGAGGCTGAGGGATGAGGTAACTCTTATACTTTGTTTAGAAAGAAATGAAATAAAACAATTTATTTTTTTAAATCACCTCCTTACCTAGCATTTCCAATATATTCAAACAATTATATCAATGTTCATATGTTTAATCTATGTCCCTAAAAAGTTGTGCTAAACTTTGTTTTTGCAGTATATAATATTACTGGAATCAGACAGATAAAGACGCATTAGCATGGACACAAAATTATAGCAATTAATTTCAAGGTTTAATTGTGACCTTGACCTTGAAGACAATGACCTTGATGTTGGTCTCCACACGTTATCTCATGGAGATGAACATTTGTGTCTGCAATGATAGATGAAGGACCTATAGCCCAGTCTCGAAATTAGACCTATGTATGACCTTTGAGTTACTGACCTGGGTGAAGAACACCATATATGGTCTTGGTATGTTGGACATTTGTAGGCATATGAGATTTATATAGACTGGACACAACTTGGTCAGATAGAATGACAGAATGTTGGAGAGACGGAATTATGGACTGATGGAATGATGAACATCAAGCAATCATATAGACCCCTCTTAGGCTCTAGCAGAAACCAGTAGCTAGGTACTTATAACTGAACTCTGAAAATTGCCACCAGAACTAAATGAAGTCTGAAAATTAAATTTCCACCAGAACCATAATTTCTCTCTCTGTTAGCAATAAATATGAGAGTAAAGAGAAAAAAATAAAGTCTGCAAATTGCCCCCAGGACCATAATTTCTGCCTCTGAGATCAATAAATCCTATGATTAAGGAGAAAACATGAAGTTTGAAAATTTCCACAAGAACCATAGTTTCTTCCTCAGATTAATAAATTCTATGATTGAATTGCCCCTAGAACTATAAATCTACATCCTTGATCAATAAATTCTAAAAGTGAATTGCCCCCAGAACCATAATTTCTACCTTTGAGATCAATAAATTCTATAACAGGAGAAAACATGAAGTCTGAAAATTGCCTCCAAGAACCATAATTTCTACCTTCTATGATTGAATTGTCATCAGAACCATAATTTATTTCTCTGAGATCAATTAATACTATGGTTAAGGAGAAAACATGAAGTCTGAAAATTGCCACCAGAACCATAATTTCTGCCTCCTTGATCAATAACCTATTATTGAGGCATTATAGTTTGTAGGAATATAATGCCTAAGGCTAAATGCCAGAAGCAGTACAAGATTCCATCGCCATGTTTGTGTCCTATCGTGTATTGATTCAGAAGTGTTGTAGCTCATTTCCAAGAGATTTCAAGGTCATAGTTTCCTCAGGATAAAAGATTCTATGACTAAAAGAGCAATGCTTTTACAGAGAATGACAGAAAACGACTTTACTTGAAAATCTATATGATGTCATTTCTCAGGGCTGTTTCTGCTATTTTGTTTATCCAACTGATTAATTGTCAAGGTTCACAGAGATCTTAAAATTTGATTAAAATGGATTTGAATGTGACAAGTGCTTGAAAAATGTGTGACAATCCTTGATTTCTTATCCTTAGGTTCAGTTTAATTGGTAGTTGAATGCATAATTCAATTTACTACATTTAGATTGCATTGAAATGCAACAAATTAGTCACTGTAAATTTTAATGTGAAATTTATCTGTTATCTGTTACATTCACTTGATACTTTCTATTGAAAACAAATATTGTGTCTTTTTTAGCTCGGCTTTTTCGAAGGAAAAAAATGTAGCTATTGTCATTACTGTATCGTCATTTATGTCTGCATCTGCGTCCGGGTTTATGTTTGTATGTAAGCTTGTCTCTCTGAAACTATTGTACATAATGGATGAAACTTTTCACATGTATTCAGCATCATACAGCCAGGTTCTGTTTTATTTTAACAAGATTATGGCCCCTTTTATACTTAGAAAATTTGGTTAAAGTTTATATGTAACTTATATCTTCAAACTACTGTACATAATGAATTTTCACACACATATTCAGCATCATTAGACAACATCATACAGCCAGGTTCTATAACTCATGCTTTTATTGTAACAAAATTATGGCCCTTTTATACTTAGAAAACTTGTGTTTTTTTTGTTTGTTTGTATGGTGTTTTACATCGTTTTCAATAACATGCAAGGTTATGTTTAAAATAAACTTCACCTTTCAATGAGGCGGAGTTGCTGCATACGACTGCGTTAAAAATAGAATGTGCCTCAATAGAAAATGGCTATTCCCCTGTCTGAAAATTCACTGACAGTAGTTGTCTCTCTTGCATTTGTTGTCATTATCATCTCCCAAGGCACGTTATTGTTGCTACTGGAGCGACGGGAAAACAATTTGAAATCTAACCAGGTGTTCAGACATAATAGTCATGCAACTCTTTTAGAGATTCATGTTAATACGTCAATTGCAAATTTTCCAATGGTAACTTTTCTTCATTTCCAAGCTTGAACTTTCTTTCATGCATTGTGACTGATGGTAAGATGTAAAGCTTTGTTGGAGCCTCATTGCTGAATTTCAGTTATGTCATTTGCATTCTATGATATTAGGTTCCAGTCTTGTGTCTCGAGCTTTGCATAATTATATCTGCTAAATACGTTTTTCTAACAGACCAATGATGCAATGGACTCATTATTTAATCTCCTATTCTGCACTGTTAATATGTTGTTGTTTTTAAAAACATTTGGGATCCCTTAGTTAGTGATGTACCGATTAATCAATTGTAACCAATCACCAGTTACTAGGGGCTTCTGATTATGATGATTGATTCTGAAAATCTATAATTGTAAAATGTAAAAATGCACTTTAATTAATGTTAAAAACAGAAATAACCATGACTATCCAGGAGGCAGCAAACAGAAATAAACATGATTATCCAGGAGACAGCAGTTGTGAAAATACGCATATACACAAACACATTTATATCAGAATTGGTTTGCTGGTTAAAATGAATTAACAATGGTATAAGAAGCAAGACAGGAAAGAATACATAATCAGAAATAATTATTCTAAATTCAAGTCCTGTAACTCAGATTAACATGCACATGTTATGACTAACCGATTATAACCGATGATTGATTGTAAATTTCATTCGATTGCCCATCATTATCCTTAGTAGTGAAAATAAGAATCGTTCATGACTATCCAGGGATGATTGGCAATTCAAACATCAGGTATAATTATTTTTATTGGAACTGAGGCTCTGCTGAGGGTTGGAATTTCCCAGTCAGAATCAGATTCCCATGATTCTTTTTCTTTTATATTGACATTATGCAACAATTAATGTTTTGTATGTTTATTAGCGCAATATTGTCCATGTTATGGCCATCTTTGTCGACAGTGCATGCTTTTTATCTACAACCATGGGTAATATGAACTTTTTTAGCACATTGGTAAAACATGGATATCCATATGGGTTTGCTAGAAAGCACATTGATAAAACATGTATATCCCTATGGGTTTGTAAGAAAGCAGATTCCTAGACTTCAACAACAATTGTTTAGCACTGAATGCCACAGTTTGACAGTTTGGATATTGCGCTGACTAAAGGCCAATACTATCATTAATATTCATGGTACAGCTTACTAGTTTGACAGTGTTATCTTGCACTGACTGAAGGCCATTAATACTCATGGTACAGCTTGCTTGTTTGACAGTATTGATCTTACATTGACTGAAGGCCATTGATATTCATGGTACAGCTTGCTTGTTTGACAGTATTGATACTGCACTGACTGAAGGCCATTAATATTCATGGTACAGCTTGCTTGGTTGACAGTATTGATACTGCACTGACTGAAGTCCATTAATATTCATGGTACAGCTTGCTAGTTTGACAGTGTTATATTGCACTGACTGAATGCCATTAATATTCATGGTACAGCTTGCTTGTTGACAGTATTGATACTGCACTGACTGAAGGCCATTAATATTCATGGTACAGCTTGCTTGGTTGACAGTATTGATACTGCACTGACTGAAGGCCATTAATATTCATGGTACAGCTTGCTTGGTTGACAGTATTGATCTTACACTGACTGAAGGCCATTAATATTCATGGTACAGCTTGCTTGTTTGAAAGTCTTGATCTTACACTGACTGAAGGCCATTAATATTCATGGTACAGCTTGCTTGTTTGACAGTATTGATACTGCACTGACTGAAGACCATTAATATTCATGGTACAGCTTGCTAGTTTGACAGTGTTATCTTGCACTGACTGAATGCCATTAATATTCATGGTACAGCTTGCTTGTTGACAGTATTGATACTGCACTGAATGAAGGCCATTACTATTCATGGTACAGCTTGCTTGGTTGACAGTATTGATACTGCACTGACTGAAGGCCATTAATATTCATGGTACAGCTTGCTTGTTTGACAGTATTGATCTTACACTGACTGAATACCATTAATATTCATGGTACAGCTTGCTTGTTTGACAGTATTGATACTGCACTGACTGAAGGCCATTAATATTCATGGTACAGCTTGCTTGTTTGACAGTATTGATAAGGCACTGACTGAAGACCATTAATATTCATGGTACAGCTTGCTAGTTTGACAGTGTTATCTTGCACTGACTGAAGGCCATTAATATTCATGGTACAGCTTGCTTGTTTGACAGTTCTGATCTTGCACTGACTGAAGGCCATTCATATTCATGGTACAGCTTGCTTGGTTGACAGTATTGATACTGCACTGACTGAAGGCCATTAATATTCATGGTACAGCTTGCTTGGTTGACAGTATTGATACTGCACTGACTGAAGGCCATTACTATTCATGGTACAGCTTGCTTGTTTGACAGTATTGATACTGCACTGACTGAAGGCCATTAATATTCATGGTACAGCTTGCTTGTTTGACAGTATTGATAAGGCACTGACTGAAGACCATTACTATTCATGGTACAGCTTGCTAGTTTGACAGTGTTATCTTGCACTGACTGAAGGCCATTAATATTCATGGTACAGCTTGCTTGTTTGACAGTTCTGATCTTGCACTGACTGAAGGCCATTAATATTCATGGTACAGCTTGCTTGGTTGACAGTATTGATACTGCACTGACTGAAGGCCATTACTATTCATGTTACAGCTTGCTTGGTTGACAGTATTGATACTGCACTGACTGAAGGCCATTACTATTCATGGTACAGCTTGCTTGTTTGACAGTATTGATACTGCACTGATTGAAGTCCATTAATATTCATGGTACAGCTTGCTTGGTTGACAGTATTGATACTGCACTGACTGAAGTCCATTAATATTCATGGTACAGCTTGCTTGGTTGACAGTATTGATACTGCACTGACTGAAGGCCATTAATATTCATGGTACAGCTTGCTTGGTTGACAGTATTGATACTGCACTGACTGAAGGCCATTAATATTCATGGTACAGCTTGATTGTTTGACAGTTTTGATCTTGCACTGACTGAAGGCCATTAATATTCATAGTACAGCTTGCTTGGTTGACAGTTTTGATACTGCACTGACTGAAGGCCATTAATATTCATGGTACAGCTTGCTTGGTTGACAGTATTGATACTGCACTGACTGAAGGCCATTAATATTCATGGTACAGCTTGCTTGTTTGAACAGTATTTATCTTGCACTAACTGAAGGCCATTAATATTCATGCTACAGGTTGCTTGTTTGACAGTATTGCTATTACACTGACTGAAGGCCATTGATTTTCATGGTACAACTTGATTGTTTGACAGTATTGATCTTGCACTGACTGAAAGCCATTAATTTTCATGGTACAACCTGCCTCAGTACAGGCCACACTAATTGGCTCTCAAGCTGAGGTCTTAAGGCTTGACCTCTTAGGTGTGAACATTGGTCAGTTGGCAGCATTTCATATAGATAAAACATGATTTTGAATCGAAGAGGAAGGTTCAGGTCGACAAAATTAGAAGCATGCATTCGAAAATGTAGAATATAGAAGGGAGGATGTAAAAGTATTAACAGTTTAATCAATAAGACTAAGTGGATGTTCATAAAACTTTGCCAATTGAATGTTATTGTAGGAATCATTATAGAGTGGAGTTGTAAATAGTGTTTATGCTAATGCGTATACGGTGATATTATTTAATGAATACATAATTAAAAGTGAATTCAATTATTTTAGATTAGAATAATAATCAGTTTCAGAAATCCACGGAAATGCAAAAGAAACTTCAAGCAGTACTTGTAACACTGTAATACAATTAAATTTTCAGGCCAGCACTTGTTTAGCGTATCCAGACATCATTTTCTTTTAATGATACGTATGTTGTGTGTTGTAAATATTATAGATTGACGTGGAATAAGACAATTTAAAACATCAAATGCAATATGTCTGCACATATATTGTCAGCTGCGACAGAATGTACCCTTATAGAAATTTCCCAGGTGGAAACTTATCGAGGTTTCCATAGATACAATTTCAAATGTTTTAGAAAAGAACTAAATGAATGAAGATTTTGTGAACAAGATTTTGTCGATCAATAATACGAAAAAGTCAACAAATACTAAAATATTTTCTGAAAACCTTCCAGTTACCTCTTGATCCTCATTTGTATGCACTTTTAATTATAAACTGTTATTACTGTTATTTCAGTGGTTTAAACTTTGTTGACCTGATGGTGCGTCAGGGCGTGCTGGAACACCCACCCAAGACTCCGCTCACGATGGGGTTTGAATGTGCCGGAGAGGTGGAGGCAGTGGGGGAAAACACACCAGGAATTGTTGTAAGTAATATAGTCACAATGGGGTTTTAATGTGCCAGAGAGGTGGAGGCAGTAGGGGAAAACACACCAGGAATTGTCGTAAGTAATACAGTCACAATGGGGTTTGAATGTGCCGGAGAGGTAGAGGCAGTGGGGGAAAACACACCAGGAATTTTAAGTAATACAGTCACAATGGGGTTTGAATGTGCCGGAGAGGTGGAGGCAGTAGGGGAAAACACACCAGGAATTGTCGTAAGTAATACAGTCACAATGGGGTTTGAATGTGCCGGGGAGGTGGAGGCAGTGGGGGAAAACACACCAGGAATTGTTGTAAGTAATACAGTCACAATGGGGTTTGAATGTGCCGGAGAGGTGGAGGCAGTGGAGGAAAACACACCAGGAATTGTCGTAAGTAATACAGTCACAATGGGGTTTGAATGTGCCAGGGAGGTGGAGGCAGTGGAGGAAAACACACCAGGAATTGTTGTAAGTAATACAGTCACAATGGGGTTTGAATGTGCCAGGGAGGTGGAGGCAGTGGGGGAAAACACACCAGGAATTGTTGTAAGTAATACAGTCACAATGGGGTTTTAATGTGCCGGAGAGGTGGAGGCAGTAGGGGAAAACACACCAGGAATTGTCGTAAGTAATACAGTCACAATGGGGTTTGAATGTGCCGGAGAGGTGGAGGCAGTGGGGGAAAACACACCAGGAATTGTCGTAAGTAATACAGTCACAATGGGGTTTGAATGTGCCCGGGAGGTAGAGGCAGTGGGGGAAAACACACCAGGAATTGATGTAAGTAATATAGTCACAATGGGGTTTGAATGTGCCGGAGAGGTAGAAGCAGTGGGGGAAAACACACCAGGAATTGTTGTAAGTAATACAGTCACAATGGGGTTTGAATGTGCCGGAGAGGTAGAGGCAGTGGGGGAAAAAACACCAGGAATTGTTGTAAGTAATACAGTCACAATGGGGTTTGAATGTGCCGGAGAGGTGGAGGCAGTGGGGAAAAAACACCAGGAATTGTTGTAAGTAATACAGTCACAATGGGGTTTGAATGTGCCAGGAAGGTGGAGGCAGTGGGGGAAAACACACCAGGAATTGTCGTAAGTAATACAGTCACAATGGGGTTTGAATGTGCCGGAGAGATAAAGGCAGTGGGGTAAAACACACCAGGAATTGTTGTAAGTAATACAGTCACAATGGGGTTTGAATGTGCCGGAGAGGTGGAGGCAGTAGGGGAAAACACACCAGGAATTGTCGTAAGTAATACAGTCACAATGGGGTTTGAATGTGCCGGAGAGGTGGAGGCAGTAGGGGAAAACACACCAGAAATTGTCGTAAGTAATACAGTCACAATGGGGTTTGAATGTGCCGGAGAGGTAGAGGCAGTGGGGGAAAACACACCAGGAATTGTCGTAAGTAATACATGCCGGAGAGGTGGAGGCAGTGGGGGAAAACACACCAGGAATTGTAAGTAATACAGTCACAATATGGTTTGAATGTGCCGGGGAGGTGGAGGCATTGGGGGAAAACACACAGGAATTGTCGTAAGTAATACAGTCACAATGGGGTTTGAATGTGCCGGAGAGGTGGAGGCAGTGGGGGAAAACACACCAGGAATTGTCGTAAGTAATACAGTCACAATGGAGTTTGAATGTGCCGGAGAGGTGGAGGCAGTAGGGGAAAACACACCAGGAATTGTCGTAAGTAATACAGTCACAATGGGGTTTGAATGTGCCGGGGAGGTGGAGGCAGTGGGGGAAAACACACCAGGAATTGTTGTAAGTAATACAGTCGCAATGGGGTTTGAATATGCTGGGGAGGTAGAGGCAGTGTGGGAAAACACACCAGGAATTGTCGTAAGTAATACAGTCACAATGGGGTTTGAATGTGCCGGAGAGGTAGAGGCAGTGGAGGAAAACACACCAGGAATTGTCGTAAGTAATACAGTCACAATGGGGTTTGAATGTGCCGGAGAGGTGGAGGCAGTAGGGGAAAACACACCAGAAATTGTCGTAAGTAATACAGTCACAATAGGGTTTGAATGTGCCGGGAAGGTGGAGGCAGTCGGGGAAAACACACCAGGAATTGTTGTAAGTAATACAGTCACAATGGGGTTTGAATGTGCCGGGGAGGTAGAGGCAGTGGGGGAAAACACACCAGGAATTCTCGTAAGTAATACAGTCACAATGTGGTTTGAATGTGCCGGGGAGGTGGAGGCATTGGGGGAAAACACACAGGAATTGTCGTAAGTAATATAGTCACAATGGGGTTTGAATGTGCCAGAGAGGTGGAGGCAGTGGGGGAAAACACACCAGGAATTGTTGTAAGTAATACAGTCACAATGGGGTTTGAATGTGCCGGAGAGGTGGAGGCAGTGGGGGAAAACACACCAGGAATTGTCGTAAGTAATACAGTCACAATGGGGTTTGAATGTGCCGGGAAGGTGGAGGCAGTCGGGGAAAACACACCAGGAATTGTTGTAAGTAATACAGTCACAATGGGGTTTGAATGTGCCCGGGAGGTAGAGGCAGTGGGGAAAAACACACCAGGAATTGTCGTAAGTAATACAGTCACAATGTGGTTTGAATGTGCCAGGGAGGTAGAGGCAGTGGGGGAAAACACACCAGGAATTGTCGTAAGTAATACAGTCACAATGTGGTTTGAATGTGCCGGGAAGGTGGAGGCAGTCGGGGAAAACACACCAGAAATTGTCGTAAGTAATACAGTCACAATGGGGTTTGAATGTGCCGGGAAGGTGGAGGCAGTGGGGGAAAACACACCAGGAATTGTTGTAAGTAATACAGTCACAATGGGGTTTGAATGTGCCGGGGAGGTAGAGGCAGTGGGGAAAAACACACCAGGAATTGTCGTAAGTAATACAGTCACAATGTGGTTTGAATGTGCCGGGGAGGTGGAGGCAGTGGGGGAAAACACACCAGGAATTGTCGTAAATAATACAGTCACAATTTGGTTTGAATGTGCCAGGGAGGTGGAGGCAGTGGGGGAAAACACACAGGAATTGTCGTAAGTAATACAGTCACAATGGGGTTTGAATGTGCCGGAGAGGTGGAGGCAGTGGGGGAAAACACACCAGGAATTGTCGTAAGTAATACAGTCACAATGGGGTTTGAATGTGCCAGAGAGGTGGAGGCAGTGGGGGAAAACACACCAGGAATTGTCGTAAGTAATACAGTCACAATGGGGTTTGAATGTGCCGGGGAGGTGGAGGCAGTGGGGGAAAACACACCAGGAATTGTCGTAAGTAATGTGATCACAAACACTTTTTCTCCTTTTGCATCTTAATACTATACTGGTAATGACATAATGGCTTTCATGTTTATGTAGAGGTCACCAACAAAGAAATAAATGGAATGTAAAAGCACCCTTCTGCCAAAGGTTTGTCCCAGTGGATAGCACGTTCGACTAAAACTACAGGAGTCTAACTGGGTTCAAGTCTTACTGACACCACTAGGTTACTTTGGTGTGTCCTATACAAGACACTTTCCCTAGTCTCGTACTTCGGATGTGAACATAAATTGGGCGGCCTCGTGTATGGAGTCTATCCTCTCAACACGTTAAAGAACCATAGTAATCTCTTTAATAGCGAGAGTAGGGCAGGGTTCCCGGATTCCTATGTATCCTTCCCCTGTTTCTAGGACAGCTCTAAACAACCTATACAGTGTGGTGATGAGTTGTTCAACAACAATTCAGTTCTATCTGGAGGATTTATCTATCTTATTAGTTCCAGGCTGCTTCAGCAGTACCTTTGAATAGGCATGTCTATATTTCTTTTGACCGTGTTTCCTATTTAATTAACTATGCAATTCCCTACAGACCAGTCTGAAATTTCCAACATGCAATAGCCATGCAGTGCAGTAAAGTTAAAAATTTCATTGGCTAAGTCATCAGATATTATTAATTGAAAGGTAAGTGATAAGTTTTGTGCACTTTAATAGAGCCGACGATAAACAGCATAACAGTAATCATCAAAAGCAGCAGCATATTTAGTGGCATTTATTTCCTCCTCCTCCTCCTCCTCCTCCTTGTCTTCCTCCTTGTCCTCCTCCTCCTCCTCCTCCTCCTCCTCCTCCTCCTCCTCCTCCTCCTCCTCCTCCTCCTCCTCCTCCTTGTCTTCCTCCTCGTCCTCCTCCTCCTTCACCGCAACCACCACCACCACCATCACCACCACCACCACCACCACCATCATCATCATCATCATCATTATCATCATCATCATCATTGTCATTATCAACTTAGTCATCATTATCATCGTTTTTATCAGGTTGGTGACCGGGTGATTGGTTTCACGGACTATGGTGCATGGGGCGAGCTTGTAGCTATTCCCGCCCAGTATGTGTACAAGATGCCGTCAAACATGAGTTACCAGGATGGCGCGGCACTTCCTATGAACTTCCTGTCGGCCTATATCATGCTGTTTGATATCGCAAACCTGCGTAAGGGAATGTTTGTCTTCGCCCACAACATTGGTGGAGGTGTGGTAAGTATGATTTAATCATGTTTAGGCATGGAGGTGTTATGTGGGCTGAAATTGTCAAGTTTTCAGATGTCGAATGAATATATTTATTGATTAACAGACCATGCCTACAGACCATGCAATTAAATGAGACGTGTATGTGAGTTATTTGAGTTTAACTATGAAGAATGCAAAGTATTTATTGAAACCCCCGTCTGCGTCACAGACTTCCATTACGATGGTATAAAACTATAGGGAGAATAGATAGTGTTATAGGACTAGGAAATTCTTCATCATTTATCTAAATTTGCTGATTATATGAATGTTTTGTTGAAAATAATTTTGTAACTGCTCCGAAGTAGTGCATCTGTGTCTGCTGGCCGTGCTCGTGTTCTTCAACTTAAGCAGTAACAACGTAGTACAAGAAAACAGTGGTACAAAGTATCACAAGCCGGTCAGAACAGTAACATAAGAAAACAGTAAGGGGAATGTAAAAGCTTCATCGTCTCTGTGTAAAGAATGAAGAGGTGTTGCTTATTTTAAAATCAACACCAAAAACAGATACATATATTGCTGTACACACAAACATTTATTCAAATATTCAAACACAATTTCTTTATATTATTCTTATAATTAATATTATTACTGAGCAAATGCAAGTTATGAAGAAAAACTAACGGGGCGCCGCAAACTTTAAAAAAATAAATCAAGAATGCCGTTTGTTCCTTTAATATAATAAAGTTTAACATCAATCACTAATCAGTGAGGACACCGATCTAGAATCATCTGTATTCGTATGCTGCGAACAGATTTATAGACTGTATCCCTGAAATTGATACTAATTCAAGTAGTAGAAGACCCATAAAATGCCTGTATACCAATTTGGCTGCGTCCCAATATTTTTACTAAAATACAGTTGTTTTATGAACAGTAAATTGACCTTGATACACAGTCCAACACTCATAGCAGCTTTCTGAATCCGGGATAAATATAGGCTCCGGCAGAGATAAATATAGGCTCCGGCAATTACAGCTTTGAAGTGAATTGGTGCATATTTGTGATTTGCAATTGCTTTTTGTCAGCTTGGCTGTTAGAAATTGGTGTCTTGTAGAAAAATCAATAGATAATACTGAGGGGAAACATTAGACAATTGATAAGTGTTTCCATTATTCAGAATTAACTTTCCTTCTTGGATTTTTTTGATTGTATCGCAGAGTCTTCATCAGTTTGATGACTATTGACACATGTCAGGTGACTTTATCTGGTCACATGACAACAGGAGAGCATATATTTATTATGTGGAGAGAGAGAAAAAAGGCAGCAAAAGTAACATTTATTATGTGTTGCTTCCTATATATAAGTTTTTGTATGATGACTTTGTCTGTTGACTAGGTCTTCTCCATACCGACACCAAACAATAGAACTTCCTCAGCGATTTCCGTAATCTAGTATTTCAAATGATAACAGAAATCAACGAGGCTATTCCGATGCACATCGAGCTGAATAGAATAAACCAAACGATGATTCAGCCTTCATTTGCATATTTTATTACACTAGTGTGTTATGATAAATATATCATGGCTTTATTACACTCCCATACAGTGAGTTAAGGGACAAATATATACATATATAATATACCCTTCTATTGTTGCCAGGGTCACGCCATCAGTCAGCTGTGTAAAACCGTGGAGGATGTGACTGTAATTGGAACTGCGTCCAAACACAAACATGACGCCATTAAGGATAACGTGACCAACGTCTACGATAAAACAGTCGACTACTGTCAGGAAGTCAGGAAGTAAGTTCAGAGAATAACAAATGGGCTCGTAGCAATATTGATTTATAATGGTTTGATGTCAACTCAGACATGTTTCAGAGCCTGGTAATGGTTTGATGTCAAATCATACACAGTTCACAGTCTGGAGTGGTTTAATGTAATGTTTCAGTGTTTGCTGATGGTTTAATGTAATGTTTCAGTGTTTGCTGATGGTTTAGTGTAATGATTCAGAACCTGGTAATGGTTTTGTGTCGAAGCAAACTATGGGCATGGTTTAGAGTTCATACTTTGTTTAGAGCCCAGACTAAGTTTAGAGTTTGTACTTGGTCTAGAGTCCAGCCATGGTTTAGAGGCCGGTTATGGTTTAATACTAGTCCAGCCATGGTTTAGAATCCAGACTGGCTTAAAGTTCATTTCATTTGAATGGTATTTTACGTAATTTTAAGCGCATGTTATGCCATATATGACGGTCACTTTTTTTGTGGTAGAGGCAGACCACCCCAGAGTCCAAACATGGTTAAAAGTCCTGAGTTTAGAGTCCTGATTTGGTTTAGTGTGCTGGATTGGTTTAGAGAACATACATGAATTAGAATCCGGACATGAATTATAGTCCAGGTTTGGTTTAGAAAACATACATGACTTGAGTCTGGACATGGTTTAGAGTCCAGGTTTGGTTTAGATTTGTGCATGGTTCCTAGCATTAAACAAGAAATGACATGCTATAAATGATTATAATAAAAAATGGACCATGCTTTTGTTGTTGTTTTTGCTAAAAAAAAAAAGATATAAATTATGATTAAAATAATAATAGATGTTTTGAAAATCATTTGTAGACTGTCGCCTGAGGGTGTGGACATTGTACTGGATTGTATGTGTGGGGAGGATACCAACAAGGGGATATGTATCCTCAAACCAATGGGCAAATATATCCTCTACGGTATGTATTTATCTGGATTGTATGTGTGGGGAGGAACCCAAAGCAAATATATCCTTTATGGTATGTATAATCTGGATTGTATGTTTGGGGAGGAACCCATGGGCAAATATATCCTCTACAGTATGTATATCTGGATTGTATGTGTGGGGATGAACCCATGGCAAATATATCCTCTACGGTATGTATATATCTGGATTGTGTGTGGGGGGAGTAACCCATGAGCAAATATATCGTCTATGATATTTATATATCTGGATTGTATGTGTGGGAGGAACCCATGGCAAATATATCCTGTATGGTATGTATATATCTGGATTGTGTGTGTGGGGAGGGCAAATATATGCTCTATGGTATGTATGTATCTGGATTGTATTTGTGGGGAGGAACCCATGGCAAATATATCCTCTACAGTATGTATATATCTGGATTGTGTGTGTGGGGAGTAATTCATGGCAAATATATCTGTATAGTATGTATATATCTGGACTGTATTTGTGGGGAGGAACCCATGGCAAATATATCCTCTACAGTATGTATTTATCTGGATTGTGTGAGTGGAGACTAACCCATAGACAAATATATCCTATACGGTATGTATATATCTGGATTGTGTGTGTGGAACAAATATATCCTATATGGTATGTATATATCTGGATTGTGTGTGTGGAGAGTAACCCATGGACAAATATATCCTATACGGTATGTATATATGTGGATTGTGTGTGTTGGGAGGAACACATGGCAAATATATCCTCTATGGTATGTATATATCTGGATTGTATGTGTGGGGAGGAACCCATGGCAAATATATCCTCTACAGTATGTATATATCTGGATTGTATGTGTGGGGAGGAACCCATGGCAAATATATACTCTATGGTACGTATATATCTGGATTGTGTGTGTGGGGAGTAACCCATGGGAAAATATATCCCCTAAGGTATGTATATATCTGTTCTACTGTCAGAGAATGTATCCACCATGTTAGTGTGCCCATGTTATATTTCCTCCTATGGAAATTAAAGTCAGGATGTGGCTGAATGCCTTTGTATATTATGTTCTATAGCAACCATGGTGTTGTCATTTGTCCAGCTGTGGAAATGAATTATTGTAAATGTTTATGTCTTATTGCAATAATCCCTCTCTCGTTTCCAAATTCAGAAGGTATTGTTGAAGGTAACACCATTTTTGTGTATAGATCATAATTGCTATTGGCGAGGACTGAAATTAATATGGAACAGAATATGATATTACTATTAATATTAAAATTTATTGATGTACTTTCTGCAAAATGAATTAGAACCATTTTTTATGATAAAAATTTCATTTAATGGAGCCACCATTTTGTTGGCATCATAGAATGACATTGTTTGTTGCAACTAACATTATGTTAACTATCAAGTGTTTTAAGATTGAACATTTTTAATGTTATCAAAGTTATACAAATTATGACCACAGGTCAAAACTGGTCAACTTACAGTCATGACCATTAAAGTTCCTGGAGTAGATCTTTATTTGTGTTTTACTTTAACATCTGCAAAACTTACATAACATCTGAATGCCACAATTCAGATTTCTTGTTCATTTTATTCTCATAATTCTCCTTCAGTCAATCACAGGTGAACACTTTGAGGCCTTTGTGCCTCTTGTTTCACATACAGAAATCCTCAAGTCGTTCGTTTGTGTTTTTTTCCTAAGTAAGATGAATATACAGATTATAAAAAATCAATTATAGGCTGTTTATACAACATCGTATTATAGCCTGATCAGCAGGTCTGTCAGATTTTCTCGACTAAATATTCTTGATGCATCTTGGCCAACGATTTTTTCTCAAGCATAATCAACATTGCTCCATATACAAGATGCATGCATGTAATTTAGTGGCAGTTACATAGTTACACTGGTCTCAAGGCCAAAAATTAGTGACTTAGAGGGACTGTAGACGATCTGGAGAATTATGGTGTCAATCCATATACAACTAAAACAAGCATAATGGAGTTCAGTTTCATATTCAGTATGCATTACGTGATCCGAGTATTAACTTTCATACCCCACCCAACCCCTTCTCCAAGAAGTGAAAATGGGCTTGACTTTGGTATGAAATAAAACCTTCATTTGGGCTTAAAAAGTTGGCATATTGTAAACCTAAAACATTTAATAGGTAATTTTAAACAGGTTATCGAATTTTGTCTGTAAAAAAATGTTTTTAAATATGTTTTATTGTCAAAATATCCATTATAACATCCTGCTAATATAAGCTTTTCCATCGCTTAATTGAACTAAGGCAGGACCACTTAATGCATATACACTAAACTAGGCCCCTTGAAACTTCATTTTAAATGTTGTTAATGAAATAGTTTGGTTTGGAAAACATGATGACTTGACTAGTTTTTGTTGCATAAATAATTTATTTCATATGATGCTTTAAGGCTGTTCTAAATTCTTGTTTTGTAGTCTCTCACCGCTGTGGGTTCGAATCCCACTGGGAGCTCGACTTGTAAGTGAGGAAGTGTCGATTTTTATGGATGGCGGGAGGTGTATACGGTACTGGTTCTACCCAGGAAAAGTGGGTGATCTGCCTCCACCACAAAAAAATCGACCGTCATATATAACCTTACATGTGTTGAAAATCACGTAAAACACCATACAAACAAACAAAGCAAAAAATTGTTTTGTAGTCTCATTATTTCAAACCCGTTTTCACAAAGTAAAGTATTGGCTATCATAGGAATCACGCTGTCCGTAACGTCCTGCCATGTCACGTCGCGTCCGCTTACATACTTTTGTCGCGTCGTGTGCCGTCTTGTAACACATTTTTTAATTATATACACATAGCAACAGATGACCTTGTGTCCCTCTACATCGCCCATTGTTGATTGCCTAATTTATTACAGAATTAGGGCCGTTTGTTTGACTTAGAATTTATGTGGTGGTATTCATTACCTTCAGTGCTTGTTCTAGTTTAATAATATGTATATGCTAGTTATATAAAGCCCATATTTATTAATATGTATGATTTAACAACAAAAACGTGCTGAGTTTTCAAGACCAAGCATTTTCATAAACAATAATTTATCTGAAGGTAACATATGGCTCAACATAACGCATGTACACGTTTTATATGAAACTGTGCCTCATTATGATGGTTTTCCATCACTACCAGATTACCTCGAGTCTCTTTAACTGTCTTGATTGCATTTTAATTGATTTGTTGTAGTTAACTAGTTTAGGGATAATTAATGCTCCTGGGCAAAGAGACAAAATCTGATCTCATATTGTATCTGCTATCCTAGCAGAAAAAATATATCGAGAGGTTCTTATGTGAGTGTTTGTTTTATATTGAATTTATTAAACCAGTTGGATAAAATTACATGATGATATGAGGCTGTGCTGAGCATCATATCAGTTTTATCCGACAAGTTTAATGAACTCAGTTTCAAATAGGCATGAATGTAAGATTCTATATATCTCAAAAAAAAAAGCCTCGTAAGGAACTTTTTTTATTGTAGCTTCCTATATAATGTTGTCGGTAGAGGACGTTATCTGTCACTCGTATTTACCAAACAACGGAACCACTTCATTGACTTCCATAATCCAGTATCATAAACAGTTACACTGAGCTGAACGGAAAGGACCAAACAATGATTTTACCTTCATTTGCATATTTATTTCTCTAGTGTAATATGATAAATACATCATGGCTTTATTAAATTCCCACTCTTCAAATCATGTGATAAATTGAGTTTAGTAGAATACTGCATGTTCATCTGTCCAAGTCCTTTTGTGACATGTAACTAGTCTAGCATGCAGATTTATTCATGTTTATAATGAAGTGATGCTTTAATTTTTCAGGCTCCTCAAACATTGTTACTGGTGAAACAAAGAGCTTTTTCAGTTTTGCTAAATCTGTAAGTTGACCATTTTATTTGTAATTAGATGCCCTCATAACCACTGCATCTGCCGCTCTCATCATCGTTATCGTCATCGTCGTCATCATTGTCTTCATTGTCATCATCATCATCATCATCATCATCATCATCATCATCATCATCATCATCATCATCATCATCATCATCATCATCACTATTATCTATCATCATCACCACCATTAGCATCATCACTGTCATCATATATTCAATGTCTTTTTTGCCATTTGCCATCATCATCATAATTGTGCCTGTTTATTCCATAGTGGTGGCAAGTTGACAAGGTTAGCCCCATATCATCATCATAATTCTGCCTGTTTATTCCATAGTGGTGGCAAGTTGACAAGGTTAGCCCCATATCATCATCATAATTGTGCCTGTTTATTCCATAGTGGTGGCAAGTTGACAAGGTTAGCCCCATATCATCATCATAATTCTGCCTGTTTATTCCATAGTGGTGGCAAGTTGACAAGGTTAGCCCCATATCATCATCATAATTCTGCCTGTTTATTCCATAGTGGTGGCAAGTTGACAAGGTTAGCCCCATCAAACTGTATGATGAGAACAAGACCATATCTGGTTTCCAGCTACGCCACCTGGCATTCCAGCAGAAGCAGCACAGTTATGTGCGCACCGTGATGAACAAACTGTTCCAGCTGTACAGCCAGGGCAAGATACATCCCATCGTAGATTCTGTATACGCGTTCGAAGATGTGAGTATCATGACGTTGCTGTGTTCCATATTGAGGTTGTATTTAATTCTATCTTTACAAGGTTGCTGTGTTCCATATTGAGGTTGTATTTAATTCTATCTTTACAAGGTTGCTGTGTTCCATATTGAGGTTGTATTTAATTCTATCTTTACAAGGTTGCTGTGTTCCATATTGAGGTTGTATTTAATTCTACCTTTACAAGAATGATGTGTTCCATGTTGATGTTGTATTTAATTCTACATTTACAAGGATGCTGTGTTCCATGTTGAGGTTGTATTTAATTATGTCTTTACAAGGTTGCTGTGTTCCATATTGAAGTTGTATTTAATTATGTTTTTAAAAGGTTTGCTGTGTTCCATATTGAATGTGTATTTAAATATGTTTTTACAAGGTTGCTGTGCTCCATGTTGAGGTTGTATTTAATTCTATCTTTACAAGGTTGCTGTGTGCCATATTAAGATTGTATTTAATTATGTCTTTACAATGTTGCTGTGTTTCATGTTGAGGTTGTATTTAATCTATCTTTACAAGGTTGCTGTGTTCCATAATGAATGTGTATTTAATTCTACCTTTGCAAGGTTGCTGTGTTTCATATTGAGGTTGTATTTAATTCTGTCTTTACAAGGTTGCTGTGTTCCATATTGAATGTGTATTTAATTCTACCTTTACAAGGTTGCTGTGTTTCATGTTGAGGTTGTATTTAATTCTATCTTTACAAGGTTGCTGTGTGCCATATCAAGGCTGTATTTAATTATGTCTTTAAAAGGTTGTTGCGTTCCATGTTGAGTTTGTATTTAATTCTATCTTTACAAGGTTGCTGTGTTCTATATTGAGGTTGTATTTAGTTCTGTCTTTACAAGGTTGCTGTGCTCCATATTGAAGTTGTATTTAATTCTATCTTTACAAGGTTACTGTGTTCCATGTTGAGGTTGTATTTAGTTCTGTCTTTACAAGGTTACTTTGTTCTATATTGAGGTTGTATTTAATTCTATCTTTACAAGGTTGCTGTGTTCTATATTGAGGTTGTATTTAATTCTATCTTTACAAGGTTGCTGTGTTCTATACTGAGGGTGTATTTAGTTCTGTTTTTACAAGGTTGCTTTGTTCTATATTGAAGTTGTATATAATTCTGTCTTTACAAGGCTGCTGTGTTCCATGTTGAGTTTGTATTTAATTCAGTCTTTACAAGGTTGCTTTGTTCTATATTGAAGTTGTATATAATTCTGTCTTTACAAGGCTGCTGTGTTCCATGTTGAGTTTGTATGTAATTCTATCTTTACAAGGTTGCTTTGTTCTATATTGAAGTTGTATATAATTCTGTCTTTACAAGGCTGCTGTGTTCCATGTTGAGTTTGTATTTAAATCTATCTTTACAAGGTTGCTTTGTTCTATATTGAAGTTGTATATAATTCTGTCTTTACAAGGCTGCTGTGTTCCATGTTGAGTTTGTATTTAATTCTATCTTTACAAGGTTGCCGTGTACCATATTGAGGTTTTATTCAGTTCTGTCTTTACAAGGTTGCTGTGTTCCATATTGAGGTTGTATTTAATTCTATCTTTACAAGGTTGCTGTGTTCCATATTGAGGTTGTATTTAATTCTATCTTTGCTGCAAGGTTGCCATGTACCATATTGAAGTTGTATTTAATTCAGTCTATACAAGGTTGCTGTTTACCATATTGAAGTTGTATTTAATTCTATCTTCACAAGGTTGCCGTGTACCATATTGAAGTTGTATTTAATTCTATCTTTACCAGGTTGTTGTGTACCATATTGAAGTTGTATTTAATTCTATCTTTACAAGGTTGCCGTGTACCATATTGAAGTTGTATTTAATTCTATCTTTACCAGGTTGCTGTGTACCATATAAAAGTTGTATTTAATTCTATCTTTACCAGGTTGCTGACGCCATGCAGAAGATGCATGACAGGAAGAATGTGGGTAAACTCATCCTGGATCCCACTCTACAACCCAAACCTAAAGTTGTTACGGTATGACATTCTTATTGTTAATTTAAATTTGCTTGTCTGATTTTTGTTAATGTTTACTGAAATACAGCTCTCTAAATGTTCAATGAATGGAAATTTAAATATTACGTTCTGTTATGTCTGAGTGTCAGTTAATGAATATATTATTATGGTTCACCCTCCACTGTGCATGGCTACACATGGCTAGACATGGCTAGACATGGCTAGACATGGCTACACATGACTAGACATGGCTACACATGGCTACACATGACTAGACATGGCTACACATGACTAGACATGACTAGACATGACTACACATGGCTACACATGACTAGACATGGCTACACATGGCTAGACATGGCTACACATGGCTACACATGGCTAGACATGACTACACATGGCTACACATGGCTAGACATGACTACACATTGCTGTAACACATGCCATGATTACATAACATGGCATGGCTACACATGGGAACACATTGCTATACCACATGGCTAAAACACATGACATGGCTACACAACATGGCTATAACACATGGATACATGGCATGTCTACATATGACATGGCATGTATACACATGACATGGCTACACATGGCATGGATACATGACTGCACATGACATGGATACACATGGCATGGATACATGACTGCACATGACATGGATACACATGACATGGATACACATGACATGGATACACATGACATGGCTACAAATGGCATGGATACATGACATGACTGCACATGGCATGGATACACATGCCATGGATACATATGGCATGGATACACATGACATGGCTACACATGCCATGGATACATATGGCATGGATACACATGGCATTGCTACACATGGCATGGATACATATGGCATGGATACACATGACATGGCTACACATGACATGGATACACATGGCATGGCTACAAATGGCATGGATACATGACATGACTGCACATGGCATGGATACACATGCCATGGATACACATGGCATGGATACACATGACATGGCTACACATGCCATGGATACATATGGCATGGATACACATGGCATTGCTACACATGACATGGATACATATGGCATGGATACATGACATGACTGCACATGACATGGATACACATGACATGGATACACATGACATGGCTACAAATGGCATGGATACATGACATGACTGCACATGACATGGATACACATGCCATGGATACATATGGCATGGATACACATGACATGGCTACACATGCCATGGATACATATGGCATGGATACACATGGCATTGCTACACATGGCATGGATACATATGGCATGGATACACATGACATGGCTACACATGCCATGGATACATATGACATGGATACACATGGCATTGCTACACATGGCATGGATACATATGGCATGGATACACACGGCATTGCTACACATGACATGGATACATATGGCATGGATACACATGACATGGCTACACATGCCATGGATACATATGGCATGGATACACATGGCATTGCTACACATGGCATGGATACATATGGCATGGATACACATGACATGGCTACACATGACATGGATACACATGACATGGCTACAAATGGCATTGCTACACATGGCATGGATACATATGGCATGGATACACATGACATGGCTACACATGACATGGATACACATGACATGGCTACAAATGGCATGGATACATGACATGACTGCACATGGCATGGATACACATGCCATGGATACATATGACATGGATACACATGACATGGCTACACATGCCATGGATACATATGGCATGGATACACATGGCATTGCTACACATGACATGGATACATATGGCATGGATACATGACTGCACATGACATGGATACACATGACATGGCTACAAATGGCATGGATACATGACATGACTGCACATGGCATGGATACACATGCCATGGATACATATGGCATGGATACACATGACATGGCTACACATGCCATGGATACATATGGCATGGATACACATGGCATTGCTACACATGGCATGGATACATATGGCATGGATACACATGACATGGCTACACATGGCATGGATACACATGATATGGCTACACATGCCATGGCTACACATGCCATGGCTACACATGCCATGGCTACACATGACATGGCTACACATGGCATGGATAATGACATGGCTACACATGGTATGGATACACATAACATGGCTACACATGACATGGATACACATGGCATGGCTACACATGGCATGGATACACATGACATGGCTACACATGGCATGGATACACATGGCATGGCTACACATGGCATGGCTACACATGGCATGGATACACATGGCATGGATACACATGGCATGGATACACGACATGACTGCACATGGTAGCTCAGTTCAAACCCTATACAATGTCATCTGTCATCCACTGGTACCCTGTCTCAATATAAGTTTAACTTAGTTGAATTATCATAGGTTAAAGCCAAAGAACAGAGTTCAAATGGTAACAAAGAAATCATTTTGTTACAACTGAACTACAAACCTTGTTTTTATACAAGATAAGTCACCATAAACGATCATCTCTAGCTCATATAATTCTTAAAGAAAGACATTTACAAAAATGAATACAAAAATGGCGACAATTTTTTTTCCTAACATGTTGTACAAGCCAGTCACTCTTCTCCTGTGTGTTTGTAAAACCATGATTCATGAAGCATATAACCAAGTCAGTATTTATCAAAATAATTAATTTGCTTCAGATAAAATATTCATTAACAATTATTTTGATAACAACAAAATCTACAATGTCTGATCATGAAAGTAATGATAATTTAATAACCAACCAACAGGTGAAATGTAACAGCTGTATGGCTCATGCATGCTTAACAGTGATTTTTGTTAAAATAATATCGTTTATCTATATTGGCTAGATAGCAATGATGTATTAAAATACTCAGAAATTGGAATGATTGATTGAAACTTAAGATAAACTGGTTCATTTTCAATTATTCTCCTATCATCTAGAGTGAAAATCCTAGCGGCAGCACGGTTGACCTTTCGTATCAAAAGTTAGCGTTATCTTGACAAAGATTTGCATGAATGCTTTGTTTGTTGCATCTAACACATGTTACTATAAATACAGCGTTTGTTATTGACATGAATGTCATTTCTTCATATTTACATCTTTTTCTTTGCTTCCATGGGTTTTGCGAACAATATGACCTACTCAATTGTTAATTAATTTATTATATGGGGCCTTAAAACACCATTAATTATTACCGACTGACTGGCTCGCTCGCTCATTCATTCATTTATTACATGGGGCCTTATGATGACTGAGTTTAAAAAAGGTTGCTTGTTTGTTTGTATGGTGTTTTACGTCATTTTCAACACATGCAAGGTTATATATGACGGTCGATTTTTTGTGTTGGAGGCAGAGGGTGGAAGTGGAATGTGTGTGTTTGTAGGTAGTGGTGGTGGGGGGGGGGGAATGTTTTTAAGGCTCATCAACACAATATAGGTTATTTAGAGCCACCCATAGAGAGGCAATGCTGAATAGGAATCCGGGATCCTGCCCTACATTTCCTAACAAATTTATTCCTGTGGTTCTTTAATGTGCTCAGATGATACAAGGGACCGCGCAGTTTACACAAAGTTAAAGGTAAATAATTAACCGTAAATAATTTAAAAAAAGTTTAATGGATGGAATGAAGTCGGGGTTGAGCCGAATTGGAATTTAACGGCACGCCACCACAAAAAGGTTATATGGCCACAACAAAAATGAACAGGCCCACTCTCCATTTACATGTACTTCTAGATAAAACATATGCAGATGGGCATAGAACCTTCTCATCTGTAGAACTGCAGAGCTGATCTGCAGAACTGCAGTTGTTGCAAATTCTGTTGTAAACACTCCATCTTCCACTGGAGCCACGTTCATTGTGTTCTGCCACGCCTCAAGTAGCACACGAAACAATACAGGGATGACGATTAAGCATTTTAATGAACATGGCAAAAATGACACAAAGAACATGACTTCGGGGGGAATTTTACCCCGTTTATACATGTAACATTATCAACACGTTTACTGACATAAATTTACGGTGGCCGTTTGGTTAGCATCTTTGCAACTCTTTCAAACTGTTTCGGGTTCGAATCACAGTGTGGTCACTTATCAGATTTTTAAAACATACTCCCGCAGTAGTTTACTCGTGCAAGGTATTTTGAAACTATGCCTTCTTTCAAGTGGAGTGTAAAGCCGTCGAGCCCATTACAGGGAGAGCCATACCCCGTTCACGTTAAAGATGTCGCTGAACTTTTGTGTTTTCACAACCGTAAACCTTAGCCTTATCTCTGTGTCGTGGTTTCATATGTCCACAATAAAGGTTTTTTAAAGTAAAACAAAGAAAAAAAGAAGAAAGACAGAAAGTGTAACATGAAGTGTAATGAACCCCAAGCAATAGACATTAAAATCTATTTATAGTAACACACGCTCGACTTCTGTCTGTTTCAAACAAACAAAGCATTTATTGAAACCATTGTCATATTAACGCGACCTTTTGCTTTCCAAGGTCAATCATGCCGCTGCTAGGAGTTTACCTGTAATATCTTAACTGTTCACAAATAATGATTACCCTGTTTTCTTCTCTTTTCTCAATTGCTATTTTCCTATATTTGTTTTTCCTTCGTTGAAAATATTAAAACTTTTTTTTTTAAAAAAACATGGTTAATTTTATATGCTTTTTTAAGACAAAACATTCTGTAATATAGTTATGTATTGTATCGATATCTTTCAATGAAAGAAAATAACTTGCGAAATTACGGCAAAATTACTCTACAAAATTATTTATCAAAACTCTATCCATTGTTCAGGTAATATAATAATGTATATGTTTCAATAAAATATTGGTTTAATCACAGGTTCTTTAAATACCCGTGATTTAATATGCATAAAAAGAATTATAAGAAGAAACTCTTTCAACGTTTCATGTTTTGGGTTTTATTTGGCTGGTTAAAGTGGCTTTTATTAGCTCGACTATTCGGCGTCGGCGTCGGCGTCGGCGTCGGCGTCGGCGTCCCACATCAAGGTTTGCGTGTAAGCTGTGTTAACAAGTCTATATCTCTTACATTTCTTATCCTAGCACAACCAGATTTGTTCATGGGCTTCCTTATAACATTATCTTAAGGGCTGCATAAGCAATTTTTGTTCCTGAAACCCATGGGCTCCCATGGAACCCAAATTATGATAGCCCATAAAATGTGCCCCATTTCACATCAAATTTTGTGTGTAAGCTGTGTTTACAAGTCTATATGTCTTACAATTCTTACCCTAGCACAACCAAATTTGGCCATTAGCTTCCTTATAGCATTATAGTAAGGGCTGCTTGAGTAATTTTGGTTCCTGTAACCCCTGGGCTCCCATGGAACCCAAATTCTGATAGCCCTTAAAATATGTCTGTTTCACATCAAATTTTGCGTGTAAGCTGTGTTTACATTTCTCTTACATTTCTTGTCCTAGCTGAACTAAATTTTGGAATTGATTTCCTTATAGTATGTTGTAAAGGGTTTGATAAGTAATTTTGTCTTCTGCAAATTCTGGGCTCCCATGGAACCCAAATTGTGATGGCCCATAAAATGTGCAATAAAGGCAGATCTAGGTTTGCATGTAAGCATGTATATATCAATAATTATTATAAACTATTTTTTTTTTTACCTATTTCTTTGTTGTTTTAGTCAATTCTTACACATATATGTTGCCCCCTTCCCCCCAACCCACTCCCGCCTCTCACCCCCGCGCCCCCCCCACACCACACCCCCACTTGAAACTTTATTTTTTTATTTTACATATTTCTGTGTTGCTTTTGTCAATTCTTACAAATATATGTTGCCCCTCCCCCCCCCCCCCCCCCCCCCCCCGCCCCCCCCCCCCCCCCCCCCCCCCCAACCACTACTGCCTCTCCCCCCCCGCTCACCCCCACCAACCCGCACTTGAATTATTTTTTTTTTTTTTTTTACATACTTCTGTGTTGTTTTAGTCAATTCTTA